>JAWNNO010005184.1:0-46565 GCA_035044985.1 Lordiphosa fenestrarum | reverse complement strand
TTAAGTCTTTGTCAATTGGACGAACCGAAACATCCACGCTATTGTGCATAGGTAGCGATTGTAGGAACTAATGTTTGTTAGTTTTTCGAGAACATAGTTGATGTTAACGGTTGCGCTGAATGTGCTTTTTCGTTGCTCCTCAGTGACCACCTCCATGTCTACATGGGCCAATGGAGCTGATGTGGGTCAACTCGTGGGAGGAATGGAAGGCCATGGAACCATAAAGAGGACGCCAGTTCAGAAGTTATACAATGTCGGCGGGATTTGTGGCAGTTGGCACGAATCTCCAGTCGTCAATGGAAGCCAGCTCCTGCATTGCAGACACTCGGTTGCCAAAAAATGCTGATAGTGTTATCGAATGTTGCGACAGCCAGTGTAAGACTATTTGGGAATCTGTCCAAAAGTGTTCCGTGTGCGGCTTGTCCATGAACATCGACTAGATTTTGGAATAGGGCTGGGCAAACAAATTGGCTCCACATAATTCGAGCTTGGGCAACGATTTCTTCATCACTGTGAGTAGGTGAAGTGAGTGAGTAGGTAAACAGATGTGGTACAGATTCGTCCCCATGTAGCCCTGTCAGCTCAGCCACAGTTCTTGAAGAAGGATTTTAGCGACTAGAACTAACAGCGACAGTAGACCCAGGGGATCGAATAGAGATGATGCCACTGACAAGATAGTTCTATTGGTGATTCTTGACAATGCGTTCTTGGGCGTTAAGTCCAAAAGTAGCATGTCGGTGTGCTGATTCCAGGTGACTCCAAGAGAGCTAGTCACTCCATCTTCATGCATGCAAAAGTGTTTGTTGGCTTTGCTCTCGACGAAATCTGCATGATTTGAGTGTCATTTGGTCAGCTGGAAATGACCTCGACGCAGAATCTCTGTGATCTCATCCTTGAGTAACCAAAGTGCGCTTGGGACTTCTGCTCCAGACACCGGATCGTAGACATAAAATGAGGATTTGATGACTGACTGGATGGTCAGTACAATGGAGATCAGCTAAATGATGGAGACTGCGTACTGCCAGATGGCAACTTGAATCGTCGGACCCAACTAATATGTCATTCAGCGAAGTTTGATTCGATGTGCGGCAGGAGGCATCAAAAACCACTCTGAGCTGTGTAGCCTTACTACTTGGCTTTAGGATGTAATGGTGAGGTAAGTAGAAGAGAGGTTCGGATAGGTTTGGGTTTGTCACCAGCGACATGTGACCTATGGATTTGTATTACTTCATGAAGGAATTGTACTGTCAACGGGTTTCAGGCGACGTGCTATTCGAATGAATTTCCAAGAATGCTAGGGCTGTCTTTGAAGGGCAGTTTAACAACAATGCGTCCGCTGGAGTCCATCTGAGTTGATTTCAGATAGAGCTCTTCACAAATTTGGTGTTCAGGCTTTGGTCGTTTGCTTGATGTGTTGATTGCTTCGGGTTCCCAAAGCTGGATAAGATTGTTGTCAATGGATACAATGCTTTGCGCGAAGCGTTCAGCCGACTCCGTTGAACGTTGTGGATTGTGTTTTGCTGCTACTATCCATTCAAATAGTTTTTTGAAGACTTGGTAGGTTAGGGCCCAGCATACACTAGGAGGTCAAAGAACGCTTCAGTACCCAGAAGCATGTCGATATGGCTAGATTTGTAGAATTTTTCATAAGCTAGTGGAATGTTCGCTGGAAGGTTCCAGTTTGATATGTCAATTTCTGGGTCAGGTTCTTAGGCAATATGTGTGACACAGAGTTCCAGTGAAATTTCGATGTTCAAAATTCGTGATTTGATCGAAGTTGTAGAGCAATATGTTATGTTTGTGTACGATCGATTGACCAATGCTGCGAATTTGGATGTTGTGCCCGTTCTGTCGCAATGGTAGTTTTTTTTTAGCAAAGGAGTCTGTGATAAGGTGCACCTGCGAACACGAATCGAGAAGTGCTCTGCCAAGTCTGAAAAAACCAGCTGGGTAATTGACTAGGACTATGGCAGTTGCCAAAATAACCTGGGTCCCTTTAGGGGCATCGGCTTGAGCATGGGCATGCGTGGCTGCTTCAATGGGGTGGGGTGATTCCCCTTTTGATCGTGGTTCCGCACCGGAAAAGTGTGATTGTTGTGCCAGAGCGTATGCTGCAGCGATTTTTCGATAAGCAATAAGAGGTTACATCGTTTTACCACATCAATCCATGACTCTAACTTATCACACGCTATCAGCTTGTAGTCAGGAGTTAAGCAAAGCACTCACGACACATTTAAAAGGCCGAAGGATGAGTTGTGACGACCAGCAGGAGAATGATTGCGTCTGGAATTGTCTGGCCTGAAGTTCTGGGTTGGTGTTGGGTTATTTGAGATAAAGAACTGGCAGTGCCGCTAGAGTACCAGCACACATTGATTCGAAGAAGGCAAGCTCACGTAGTCCAACGATTTAGAGTTTTTTAGAGTTTATGAGGATAATGAGCTGTACAATGAGGACGCATTATCAATCAAGCTACGTAGTTGTTGGCCATTTGACGGTCTGGCTGGTTGCAACTTGAAAATTGTTGTTATTGTTTCCGCAAAGATAAGTGCTAGTTTGTCGTTCTGAGATCGCAGCTTGTGTAGGGCTTTGCTAAAATTTGTAACTGTGACTGGAAATGCCTGAATTGCTTCCAAGGCAGAGCCCTTTAAGCAATTGAGGAGATGGATAAATTTCTCAATGTTTTCAAAACGACGTGATAAGGTTCTTGTAGTTTGAGTGGTTGGCATCGAATGTGGGCAACGCTAGTCTCGGCAGCCTCGATGGTTGAAATTACGTAACAGGGTTCTCAAAAACTGTGCAGTTAAGGTCTTCGTCGAGGAGTTGTTTGATGGTCAGTTTTGTGCCCACATAGTTGTCCTCTAGTTTTGAGCGTCCATTGTCTGCGCGGTCCTGCGAGGCAGAGACTTCAGCGTCAGTGAGAAGCAGCAACTAGCCGTAATTCCAGCTATACTTCTAAAAAAAATTTTTTTTGTTTCTATTATAACATAGATACTTAAAAAATTTGGCGTTATAAAAGATAGAACTTTACCCCGCGGGACGGCTGCGAATCAATGCTTCGCAGGGGTAATGCCGTTTCTTATACCGCATTCGCTCGTTGCCTTACGAGTCTGCACAGCTCGCCAATAGTGTGGGCAGCATCCTCGACTAGGCCTCTTTCACGCCAAGTGCACTCCGGCGCGGTATCGTGTCCGAACCTGTGCAGGTAGCTTCTTAATCACCCGTGTCCACTGAGCATCTGGGTGAGGCAGAAGCTGACTTCTCCATGCTTCCGCTCAATCCACTACTCTTTCGTCCGTGCTCTTCTTGGCTCAGTGTTTGCAGCGTCACCTATGGCCTTCGCATCTAGTGCCAATGTCTCTATCGGCACCATGCCGGCAATGACAAGAGCAGCGTCGTCGGACATCGTTCTAAAACCGCAGCAAACTGTATGTATGTGTATAATAATGCGAGAGAATGTTAACAAAATGTGTAAAGGCAGTGTGGAGGCGGCATGCTGTCCTAACGATTATGAGCGCAGCGGCTGGGCAGTCTACGAACGATGCGAAATAGCGATGCCAATAGCTAAGGCAGCTGACCCAACAATTATGAACGTTGCAACGGTGCTCTGACTTGGGCAGAGACAGCAACTTTAGCAAAAATACGGCTACTCGCAAGCCTGTGCATTAGTGACGTAAGCGATGAGACTGAGCTCTGTCAGCGAACAACATACCATGATAGCGATAACGGTGACTCCATGTGGAGGAAGCAATAGAAACTTTTTTGGAAGCCGAACACGGCAAAGCCCGATATAAACGACGGCGACTTCGACGAATAAGCAGCAATGTGAACCTTCCGTTGAGCTTGGAGATATGATTCTTAGAGTGCCGTTGCTTGTGACTGACGGCGATTGCCGATTCAGAACGCAACTTTGACTATAAATTATTGGGCACCAAAATGTTGAATCAGTTTGGTTTGTGAATGCATTAATCTTCAGGTTTGGGCGGTGGTTAATTAATTTATTTAAAGCCTAGGGATTGCCTGCAGAAAAAGTTTAGGTTAGGCTAAGCTGTAATGGTTGAAATGGGAAAAATCCCATTTTTCACTTAGGCCAATAGAGGCACGTTGTGTTACCATATAACTCTTTCTACGATGTGGTCGCAGAGCGAGGGTCGTCCCCGTTAAACCATTTAAATAGTAGTTCGAATTTGAGCAAAGAGTTAACATCCGTTTCAGAGATTTGACAGATCGTTTTGGAAAGGACGACCCAGTAGCGTGAGTCGCCTTCTGCTGAAAGCTGGACAGTGACAGAAGAGGTGTTGTACACTCTCTTCTGCATCAGCTGAGTTACAGCTTTTACAGTAATCATTGTGCCTGATACCGAGCATTGCGGCGTGTCTTCCAATTAAGCATTGTCCAGTCAGGGCTCTTATTAGTAGAGAAATAATCTCTACCTCTTGACGGAGTAAAGCCCTGTTTTTTTTGGTGTTCAAAATTGGCCATGTAAGCCTAGATACTTCACATGTGTGAATAGTTTGCCATCGATTCGGGGTTATTCGAAAGGTCTTCTTTTTTTGATTGTAGTTTAAAGGTCGTAAGTGGCAGCCTTATGTTGCTCTTATCTGGTGGGAGCTGGGTGGTAGTGCCTCGTGGCCTTCAATGTTGCAGTGTCCAGGCTCCCAAACGAGATTAATTTTAAAGTGCTGGGCCATCTCATTAAGAGATCTGAGGCATTCGGTAAGAGTTTTGGCATTATTAGTATTACCGTCAAGGGCTTTTAAGGCAGCTTGACTATCTGAGAAAATGAACACGTTTCTTCCTCTTATTTCGAGGTTTTACAGAAAGTTGGTAGCCTCCAAGATGGCTACAACCTCTGCTTGGTAAACACTACAATGATCAGGAAGTCGGAATGATGTTCTTATACCGAGCACTAGACTGAAGACTCCTCCTCCGACCCGATCCATTTTGGAGCCATCAGTGTAGAAGTTGATGGTATTCGGAGTGCAATGTGGCATTGAGTTCCAGTCCAGTCGACTTGGTATGTTGACTCTATACCTGATAGTATGTGTTATACTTGGGGTACAATGGTGCAGCATCGGTGGTGTCGCCGCTGCATAGTGGAGTGACCAGAGTAACTATCTTTCCAGGTACGACATTATCTTAGCCTGAGAGCGGTGTTACTGGCGATTTCTCTACCCAATAGATCTAGATGCATAAGATGTAACATTATGTTAAGTGCATCTGTGGGGGTTGTGCGCAATGCACCGGTCATGCATAATTCAGCAATACGTTGAACTTTCGTAATGGTTCTGAGGACGGAAGGTTTACCCACAGCCGGCCATCATACGATGACTCCGTAGAGTAGTATTTAGTATTGGGCGTACAACGGCTTTGTACAGACAGTGAACTATTTCAGGGGAGAAGCCCGTTTCCACGAAAAAAGTGCAGTATTTGCTTTTTTAATGCGCTCAGTTATATTTTCGTTCCAATATAACTTTTTGGCCAAAAACACACCAAGATATCTGGCAGAATCGCTAAACGAGTTCAGTTTTGGTTGGCTTGACTCCAAGCCCACTTTGTGCCGTCCAATCTGAGAGTGTTGAGAGTGCTTCCTGCAACAAATCGCAGAGAGTTTGAGGAAATTTACTTCGCACTATTATTGCAACGTCATCCGCGTACACTATCACCGTGTCTCCCCGCATTTCTATGAGCCGCAACAGTTCGTTGACTGTCGCCACCCATGGAAATGGTGAAAGAACACCTTCCTGGGGAGTGCCTCTATTTACATATCTTCGGGTGAAAGCATATCCTAGTTGTAAGTTAACCACCCTGCTGGTTAGCATGAGTTGGATGAACTTCACAAGGGGTGCCTCCATCCACATTTAAATTTGTCAGGGCAGAGGTGATAGCATTGGGAATAACATTGTTAAATGCACCCTCGATGTCGAGGATTATTTAGCCTGGAGATTTCTCAACTTTCGAGACCAGAGAGTGGAGTGCTGTTTCTGTTGACCTTCCCTTACTGTATGCCTTTTACGCGGGTGACAGAGTGGTTGGGTCTATTGATTGCCTTAAGTAGGCATCTATTGGTCTCTCCAGGGTTTTAAGGAGAAAATATGATAAGCCGATTGGCCTGATGTCATTGGGTCTAACATGCGAGGCCTTTCCAGCCTTTGGAATGAAGACCACCTTTACGTCTTTCCACATAGTGGGTATAGACTGTAATTGAAGGCAGGACACAAAGATTGTATGAAGCCATTTCATTACATGTGGTAGAGATTGTAGAAGCTGAGCGGGAAAGATTCTGTCTGGACCAGGGGATTTGAAGGGCTGGATAGAGTTCACAGCCCACTTAATTCTTTGTTCAGTTATAATATCACTTATGTGACTCAGGGGGTTGCCTCTGGGTTCCTCTATAGGTTTCCTACTAGTAGAACAACCTGGAAAATGTGATTCTAAAAGTAAGTTGAGGGATTCAAAGCTGGATTCAGCCCAGGTTCCATCAGTATTTCGCAGGAGTCCAGGAGGGGTTGGAGAACTCGCTAGATTCTATACCGCTGCAGAAATTTGCCAACGATCGTCGTTTGGCTTTCCGCAGTGCACTACTATAGTCCCGCAACTTGGCTTTATACTACTCACAGGCTGAATCCTGGTTTGTGTTTTTAGCTGAGCTAAACGCTTTTCTACATCCTTTCCTGTGTATCTCGAGGTCTTTAGATCACCGAGGGGGCTTTTGGTGTGTTTTATATATAATGTATGGGCATGATTTATCAACTGCCTCTGCGCATGTCGTTGTGAACTTATCGACGATTGCATCTAATTGATCCGCATTTACTGGTGTAAATTCTGGGATTCTATCTATCTAGATTTTTTACCATTAGTCTATTATACTGTTTCCAGTTGGTTTTTTTTTAAGTTTTGTACCTTTTTAGGTTCGGGGCATGATTCTATTAGCTTAAGCTCACTATATCTATGATCTGAGCAGGAGTGGTCCGATAGAACTCTCCATGAGATAAGGTTTTCTAATAAAAACTCTGAGATGAGGGTGATATCTAGTACCTCCCTTCGATTTCTAGTGATAAAAGTAGGGTCATTACCTTTATTACATATAACACAGTACGACACTAAAAAAAAAACCCAGGATGAGACCCTTAAATTCTGATAGAAGGCACTTCTGTAAGCATCTCCACATACCCAGTTTTTCATCTGTACCCTAGGTTAGCATTTTATGGGTACTTTTGTAGTATCAGCACAAAGCGACAACAGTTTTAACTTAGTTATTAATGGTTCAGAACTAAAATCTACAAAATTCAGCAAACACAGACAGGGTCACTAGGAACGTAATATCAAAAAATCGCGTTTATCGTACAACTCGATAAGGTACCTCCAGAATACGTCAAACACAAATTCTTGAATATATTTAAAACCGCACGGTAGATTTTGATTAAAAACTAAATTTATGATGGCACAATGGGCTAATGCACGTCCCTAAAAGATGGTACTCGTCGGCCAAAAAACCGCGAGATGGAGTACCATTTTAAGATCCACCCACGAACATCTCTATTTAAGTCATACAGTAGATCCAAAAATAGACCAAACTGCGATTTCGGTTTTTCCAATATAGCCTTGGTTGACGTGCAATGGTTATTTTTGTACAAGCAACTGCCTTAGAACAACATTGACCATAAAGGGTATTACAAGCTTCACCAAAATTATGCCATTAATCTCATAGGTAACCTGCTTCATTGCAAGCAAGAAATTACAACAAATTCACTATAAAATGCCGTTAATGGAATAACCGCGATACACTAAGATGCTTCGAACCAAAGTTTTTAAATGCTAATATCTGTTTTCCAGCTGGTAATGAAGATATTTATCTATTTTAGTCTATTTTTTAGTCTAGTTAATGGCCCATATTGCGTGGGTTGTGGGTGGATCATTAAATGGTACTCCATCTCGCGGTTTTTTGTCTGAGGAGTAACATCTCTTAGGTCCACAAAATAGCCCATTGTGCCATCATAAATTTAGTTTTTAAGAAAACTCTACCGTGCGCTTTTAAAGATATGCAAGACTTTAGGTTTGACCCCTTCTGGAGGTATCTTAACCAATTGACCGAATAACGCGATTTTTTGATTTTAAGTTCCCAATGACCCTGTCTGTTTTTGCTGAATTTTGTAGATTTTTATCTTGTACCATTGACTGCTAAGTTAAAATTGTTGTCGCTGGGTGTTGCTAGTACAAAAGAACCCATAGAACGCGATCCTTGGGTATAGTTGAGAAACTGAGTATGAGGCGATGCTTACAGAAGCGCCTTCTGTCAGAATTTAAGGGTCTCATCCCGGGTTTTTTCCAAAAGTTTGATTTTGTCGAACTGTGTAATAAGACTTGTACTTAGCAGATAACACTAGTTTACAAATTAATAAAAATTTCGCGATCCCGGACATTTGGCGGTAATTTCATATGTAAAACCGTCCGCTGATTCCAAAAATCAGGTCCAATAATTTTTTGGCGGGGCCGTTTTCGAGAAATTGCGAAAAAGCTAGTTTTTTCATTGTAAAAAAAAGGTACCTATCTAAAAATGTGTATATCTTCAGTTTTAGCTTGTAGATTTTAAAATGGTCACTTACACTTGACAGAGAATTGAATGCCCTATTAATCATTCATACAACACATTTTAATCCGTTGGTATACTTCGCGGCTATTAAGGTGTTAATCGGCAACTTTGCTTTAAATTTATCACTTTTTAAAAAAAAGGCTAGATTTCAATCGCGATTTTCTCCTTGAAAATAATTTTCCAAAATTAATTTTTTCGCTGATCATCATAGAAACATCCATTACATTTCTAATGCCACGTATTTCACTTAAACCGGTTGAAGAATAAAGAAGTTATTGGCACTTAAGTACGAAATTGAAGGTTTAAAGTTCATACAAATAGACTTAGCTTCAATGATTTTTTGTTCATCATAGGAGGCATAGTTAGCATTCAAATTTTTATTTTTAAAGGCTACTATGTGCTGTCAGATTTATTCTGTGGCTGTGGTAGTGTTTGTTATTTTGAAAATTGAAAATGAGTGCAAGAAGTCGAGTCAAAAAAATTCAGAACCAATGCCAAAACCGAAAGCAAAACAGTTCGGTTCTTTAATAGTAAAACTCTTACCTTAAGACACTTGTAAATTTGAGAATCGATTCCCTAAGATAAGTTTTATACGACTTGCAGACTTCGGTTTGCATCCATGTATTGTATAGAGATCTTTGGAATAATAAAGAAGTTATTGGCCTTTAAGTACCAATATCGAATTTTTATGCTTTTATTAAATTGAACGAGAAGTTTATTTCTTATTAAGTGTTTTAAAAGTGCGACAATTTTGATTGACTTTTTCTTCTTGGGGAAATATTATTTTCTCTAATGAGAAACCAACAATAGTCTCCCATCATCGCTTCATCCCAATAACCTTTATATCGCCGCTCCATATCTTTAATCTGCTGATGAAAGCGCTCCCCATGCTCATCACTCTCATCACCAAGATTATCCGGGAAAAAGTTTAAGTGGGAGTGAAGGAAATGAATTTTCAAGGACATGTTCACACCTTTTTTAAAAAAATCTAGTTAGTTATCAAATTAGAAAATACAACAGTTATTACCTATTTTCTTGTAGTTTTTAAGCAAGCCTTCGATGGTTTCCTCATAGTCGGAACTTCGCAAGTTGCCCAAAAAGTTAGCAACCACTCGACAAAATGAGTCCCATGCATTAGCCTCAGGAATTGTTAAGGTCGATCTAAATTTGGTGTCTCCAATTAATTTTTTTATTTGCGGTCCCACAAATATACCTTCTTTTATTTTTGCGTCGGATATATTTGGAAATATTCTTTTTAAGTAATCAAAAGATGCGCCAGATTTTGGTAAAGCTTTCACAAAATTTTTAAAAAGACCTAGCTTTATATGCAAGGGGGATTATTAGTTCTTTTTTAATTAATGCCTTGAATTTAACGTTGTGTTGCCCAATGATAAATTCAGCTCTGCTAGGCCAAATTTTCTGAGCATAATGCAGCCTAGGAGCCCGACTATCCCATTTGCAAAGGAAACACATATGTTTTGTGTAACCCTGCTGCAGGCCAGTAAGCATTGCAACAACTTTAAGGTCTGCACAAATTTTCCACTTATGATCTTCATATTTGGTTAGATTTTAAACCAAGGCCATCGACTCATAAGATTCTTTTAGATTAACACCGTGCGCCAATGGAATGGAGGGCTTATTGTTTCCTTGATGCAATAGTACAGCTTTCAGGCTCAACTTACTGCTATCAATAAAAAGCCGCCAATCACAAGGATCATACTGCTCTCCAAATTCTTCGAATAATCCATGGATATTGTGGCAATAGCCGACACCTCTATTTTTTGTGTAGAACTTCGAAAATTGCAGATGTCGGTTTCTGAAAAAGAACATTTTACATCAGATGTCAACATTTTTCTTTCCCGCAAGCGTGATGCCAATATTTCTGATTTTTCCTTTGACAGATCTAAATCTCTTATTAAGTCGTTAAGTGCGGACTGTGTGAAGAGGAGTGGAGTAATATTAACTTCCGCATCACTCATGCTAGATTCTATTGATGAACTAGGATTGTTAAGCTCATGGTGCTTTCTTGGACAAACAGGTCGTACTATCGAAGGTATTTGTGGAACTGGTTTTGTGAAAGAATCCACTTGGGGATATATGACATTTCGAAAACCTCCACGTAATTTTACTGTTGTCAAGCAGAAATAGCAATCTGTAACGTGGGATTTTGCCTCTCTCCAAACTGTCGGTACATCAAAAGCCAGGTAGCGCCTATGATACCAAAATATTAAATAACGATAGGCTTCTTGCAACGTTGTTGAAAATGGTCGCGGAGTCGAAAATATATAAAGTCCGCAAGCGTAACAGAACTTTTTTGGATCATTTCTGCATCGAATTTGACGGCTTTCTGCACTCATTTTCAATTTTCAAAATAACAAACACTACCACAGCCACAGAATAAATCTGACAGCACATAGTAGCCTTTAAAAATAAAAATTTGAGTGTTAATTATGCCTCCTATGATGAACAAAAAATCATTGAAGCTAAGTCTATTTGTATGAACTTTAAACCTTCAATTTCGAACTTAAGTGCCAATAACTTCTTTATTCTTCAACCGGTTTAAGTGAAATACGTGGCATTAGAAATGTAATGGATGTTTCTATGATGATCAGCGAAAAAATTAATTTTGGAGAATTATTTTCATGGAGAAAATCGCTATTGAAATCTAGCCTTTTTTCAAAAAGTGATAAATTTAAAGCAAAGTTGCCGATTAACACCTTAATAGCCGCGAAGTTTACCAACGGATTAAAATGTGATGTATGAATGATTAACAGGGCATTAAATTCTCTGTCAAGTGTAAGTGACCATTTTAAAATCCACAAGCCAAAACTGAAGTTATAACCATTTTTATAGAGGTACCTTTTTTTACAATAAAAAAACTAGCTTTTTCGCAATTTCTCGAAAACGTCCCCTCCAAAAAATTATTGGTCTTGATTTTTGGAATCAGCGGAGGGTTTTACATATGAAATGACTGCCAAATGACCGGGATACAAAATGCTGTAAACTAGTGTAATCATTAGTGTCAGTGCTGGACCATTCTGTATGTATTCTGTATTAGCGTCTGCACCTAGAATTAGTCTGGTTCGGGTTCCTTGAGTCAAGAGTTGGTTTATCTAGTATACGTGTACGCGGCTTACCCTTACCCTTAGTGTGGTACAAATTGTATATTGGAGTCCTCAAGCCACAGATTAGGTTCCAGTGATCCACGGCTCTTAACCTAATACTTTGTCTGCTTCACCCATTACTAGGTGAAGCAGAATTGCAGCAGAAGTTGCTTTACTGTGATGCAGATTGTTCTGCAGGATCTGCATCATCAGAGATGGATTCCACTGCCGTCAGGGAAGCATCGGCTTCTGCATCAGTCGATTCTTCATGCAGAAGCTCCTGCTCGGTGTAGAGTCTACCTAGACTCGCGCCATAATCAGACCCAGACGATATGTAGCCTGCCGACTCCTCTATGAGAGTTGTGTCGGTGGTCTCCATCTCGTTTTCACTGGGCTCTTCTGCCTCAACACTCGCTGGTAGGTTAGCTAGCGCTGTGGTATCTGTCTTATAGACAGTCATTCTCGCCTTCTTGAATGCGGAATGCAGAAGGCCGTTTGATTTGGAAAGATGATCCACCGTTTCATTATTTATCTGGAAGGCTACGTCGATGTTAGTATTGTTGGACTCCTCCACTCTTAAACCCTTCCAGTTCTCCGTTCGTACTTGCGGATTAAACATTGACATCAATCCAGAATGTCATTCGATGCGCTTGGCCTTTTGGGCAGCCAAGCTCGCGCTCTAGAGCAAGGGGGAATGTCTTTGGCATCATCTTTTAGTTGAGCCCCTGTGTAAACTCCCCTAATCTTCGCGATCGCTGCTTTATATAGATCAGCTGATTCATTTCATTTCATATAAGCGGTGGGCCTGGTTCAGCTTCTATCCATTTCTATTGGCTTAGAGGAATTTTACCATCACTTTTGCTGGCATCAATCACACCCAGGATCTTCCTTCCTGTTGCTACTTCGGCAAAGGATATTGAAAGCGGGGCGCCATGTGTTTTTGGTCTCTTGGGGGGCTCAGCTTGCACCAAGGATCTATCCCGTTTAGCGCTGGTAGCTTTCTTAACGGGATTGACATAATCCAATCGGAAGTCTGGAACGATGGTCTTTGCCCATCTTAGATCCTGCTGGATTTTTTCAAAGTCTTCCTTTGAGGCATGACCTTCACATATTGGAAACACCACGTTACTTCCAAGGATTCTTATTGCCGTACGTCTATCATTTGCGCCGGCCTTGGATGGATCCGGTCTGCTGAACTCTGCGGCCCTGTTGCTCACGATTGGAGTATTTTCCGCCCTTTTCTCAGCTGATCTGGCAGTCGCTAGTAGCTGGCTGTCAGTCTTCGTGCTGATAAGGGGAAGGGACTGTTTTTGCCGTTTGCAGTCTGGACCTTGCTAGACCCCCTTATACGGTTGGTCCCAGCTGCAAAGGTAATGGACAAATTCGATTATGCAAAGTTATGCCACTCCCAGATTTTTTTATGAGGAGCTCCAGGCTCCCTAGAGGCCGTACCGTTCATGTGGTGCAATAAACCATTTAAATTAATATACAAATTAGTTAAATATTTATTGCCCCGACCTACCGCAACTAGCCTTGAAAAGGCTAGAAGTGTTAGCTAGGATGCCAGCACTGACACCCCTACGCCAACACTGTCACCAGCTTTTTGTTGTTGTGGTTGTAAAGCTACAAATGCAGAACAAATGTAATTAAACAACTAACAATTAACCAACATGACTTGGACTTTTTAGAAGAACAATGATTACAAGTGAAGTGTGAAGTACTTAAGTATTTATACTTGGATATCAACCCAGCCAAGCCGGAATTTGTTCACACAAAGCCTGCACTCAGCAGGTGGTTGTCGGTAACCAAAGCTGCAGTTTGGCCAGGGAACAAAAACTGTGAATGTTGGTGTCCACAGCGGGTGGCGATCGCGGCGTTGCACAGGGACTGTATAATGTCGGCACTATTGTTCACAATTTACTTTTTGTCTGAATATAAATTGTTTTTAATATTTTATTAGGACTGGCGCGATCAACGCGTCTAACTCGTACCAGGGTTGTCTAGTCTCTTCCCGGCAGAGCAAACGCACTTCTGATCTTCTTTGACACAAATTCAAGACTGCCTTTTATTTCTCTAAGCTGTAGACCAAGAGGCTAACATTATATTTCATTAGCCGCGTTCAGCAGAAGAACTTAGTTCCACATCAATCATACTTTTTCCTGATTTTCTGCTGAACTCTAGTGATAAGGTATCATGAAAGACAATTTGACGCATCATGACAAAGGAGCTTGTATATCGATAGGTTTTCTCGATGCCGATTGGCGTATCTTGGTTCATTTTGTGCACTGAATTTAAAAATGAGTTTCTTTTTTATGGGCGATAAACAGTAAAATAACTAAAAAACTTAAAAAAACGAGAAAGCTAAGCTAACTTCGTCTGTGCCGAAGTTTTTATTCCCTTACAAGTGCTCGCTTAACTATTTTCAATAAATACTCTTTTTCCCATTTTCCGACCGATCGTTCATATGGGAGCTATATGATATAGTCATCCGATTTGGCCAATAATTTGTATAATTATGTAAAAGCATGTGAAACAAACAAATACAAAATTGCAGGATGCTACCATTAAAAACAAAAAAAAGTTTTTCTAACTAGGGCTGTTTTTCAGACCTAGTTTTTGTATGGCAGCTATACCATATAGTTGTCCGATTTTAATAAAATTTGGCAGGATTATTAAAAAACCAGAAAACTTACGATTTCAAAAATTGGAGACGTTTCCATTGAAAAGAAAAAAGTTTTTCTAACTAAAACTAGTTTTCCGACCGACTGTTTCTATGGGAGCTATGTCATCCAATCCGATCGGTTCCGACATATTAGTAGTGTTCAGCAATAAGAAGACTCTGTGCTAAATTTCAGCTCGATAGCTTTACAACTGAAAGACTAATTCGCGTAGAAACAGACAGACGGACGGACGGACGGACGGACAAAGCTCAATCGACTCAGCTCGTCACCCTGAGTACAAAGTTTGGAGACGATTCCATTGAAAAGAAAAAAGTTTTTCTCACTAAAACTAGTTTTCCGACCGACTGTTCCTATGGGAGCTATGGGATATAGTCATCCGATCCGGTCGGTTCCGACATATTAGTAGTGTGCAGCAAAAAGAAGACTCTGTGAAAAAGATCAGCTCGATAGCATTAAAACTGAGAGACTAGTTCGCGTAGAAACAGACAGACAGACGGACGGACAAAGGTCAATCGACTCAGCTCGTCACCCTGATCAAGAATATATAATATATAGTTTATGGGGTCGGAAATTAATATTTCTATGCGTTGCAAACTTCTGGGCAAAATTATAATACCCTTTGCAAGGGTATAAAAAGTTTGACAACTGTTGGCTATTATCGACTTGTATATCGATGTATGATAAGCTGACTCACGAATGTGAGAATAAGAGGAAGAATAAAATATGGACACACTTTGCGATAGAACCCGCATGGCGATACTATAAATTGGCGACGATGTTAATTAACCAAGTTTAATAAACTTAGAAAAAACGCAAACGTTTGTGGTTGTTTCACATACAATTCGTAATTACGAAACGCAATCTAGCGTAAATACGCTAAATCAAGGATGCCTACAGCTGATAGTAAAACAGCGACTACAAGCGGAGCTGCACCAGCCATGTACATGAGGGCAGCAAATGTCCCAGAGTTCGTGACAAGTCAAATGGCAAGGGACATCTGGAAAGAGCGGCTGGACATTCACCTAAGTCAGATGGAATTAGGGTTGTCGATATATTAAAATATCAGTATCGATAATATCAAAAATCTAAATTTTCAATATCGATATTTGATATATCGAGACCAAAAACATCGATATATCGATAATATCGTTGTTTTCTAAAGCATACACAAACCAGGAAAAGATATTACAGAACGTTTTCTGAAGCTTACACAAACCAGAAAAAGATATTACAGAACGTATACGTCTATAAGACCACTTATGACCAGTGCAAGTTTTCGTTCCATTGGATCTTTCCAATAGCATAACTTAAATTTACGATTGAACTAATTTTCTTAGGTCAGGCTATATTTTCAAAGTAACTAAGTAGTGAAGTTTTTTTTAATAACTCTTTTCATTTCTTTCTCGTACTTTTGACACAACACTTCACAAAATTAGAATCACTTTCAAATATTAAAGAAGAAGCAGAATTTTAATTTATTTATTTAAACCTGTGACCAAATACAATTTTTAATTTTCAGAGTGCAGAGCTTAAAGACTAACAGATTTTGCTTACTAGATAATCTAATCAGAAAGATTAATTCTTCAAATATTGCATATATTGTATAAACAACAGTTTGATTGGGGCTAACTTTCTCAAAATAATGGTTTGAAAACGATTTTAACAAAACCAGTTGCTCTGGATTAAAAGTACTCCACTATGTAGGTAAAACACCGTTTTATGGTCGCTGTCGGTTTCTAGGGCAACAACTGATTTCACATTGCACTTTTCTTTATTCAACAATATAGACTTTGTCTGGGAGCGCTTATAAAGCAGAGACTGGCGATCGACGGCCCGTTTGTCCCGACTGGCTCGGCCCCTTACTCTGCCTACAAAGCAATTGGCATTGCTACGGTTTTTAAATGCTAACAAAAATATAAGCCCCGTCTAACACAGATGTACCGAAAGGCCGATTTTAAGTTTCATGGTAGTTTTTTTCAGATATATCGTTGTTAAAAACATCGAATTATCGATATATCGGCACAAAAAATATCATATCGGAATAACCCTTATCGTCAAACAAAAATATTGATATATCGATATATCGATAAAATTTCGACAACCCTAGATGGAATGCACCGATGAAGCGAACTCTAAAGCCATACTACTGAGAACAGAAGGGGACGAAGCATATAGAGTGTAACATAATCTCTGTAGTCCCAGGTTACCTTCCACCCACACATATGCAAATTTGTGTGGAATTCTTCAAACACACACAGTGGGAATGCCCCAACAGATGATTGAGAGGCTGTGTGAAGAAGACGAAAGTATTACTGTGGAGCAGGCGCTAAGAAGA
This sequence comes from Lordiphosa fenestrarum, assembly GCA_035044985.1. NCBI lineage: Eukaryota > Metazoa > Arthropoda > Insecta > Diptera > Drosophilidae > Lordiphosa > Lordiphosa fenestrarum. Next base: position 29,855 of record JAWNNO010005184.1, on the reverse strand, counting down.
AAACATACCCGTGCACACATGGTGGATGGCACAATCATGTATCTGCAACTTGCAAGTATAAAAATAGTAAATGCCATAATTCAATTACAATTATGATGAATTATGATAATTGTAACAATGCATTGAGCTTCAATTTGTAAAAGAAAGCCAGTTATTGGTAAAATTATAAATTACATCTCGAATCAGCAACAACTAAAAACATTATACAGGGTTGTCCATCGAGTGTTTGGAATTTGAACTATTCATAATTTGAATTTAAAAACGTCAAATGTCATTCGGAAAGCGACTAATATTTAGTAAAAACTTTGACATTTACGAAGTGGGTCGCTATTCGCTTGAAGAAAGTTGGGAAATACTAAAAACATATTTCCAAAGTGGTGAGTCCTCGACATAAACTGTGCGAAATTTGAAAAAGCTTTTAACAAAAAATGTTCCGGAAAATAAATTTGTTGATCAATTCGTGAAGCGAGTTCGTGAAACTAGAATGTCGGTGAGCTCGACTGAAAACATTGCTGCGGTTGCTGAATATGTACGTGAACAACCATCGACGTCAACTCGCCATCAATCTGAACAACTGAGCTTGCCATGAAACTGTGATCTGACACCGTTAGATTATTGTCTTTGGGGAGCGGTCAAGGACAAATGTTATGCAAACAATCCTGAAACAATTGATGAGTTGAAGGACGAGATTCGAGTTGCTTTTGCTGACATACGGGCCGAAGCAATTGAAAATGTTCTTAAAAATTGTGTGGATTAGGGTTGTCGATATTTTATCGATATATCGATATATCAATATTTTTGTTTGACGATAAGGGTTATTCCGATATGATATTTTTTGTGCCGATATATCGATATTTTTAAAATCGATATATCTAAAAAAAAATTCCATTAAACTTAAAATCGGTCGTTCGGTACATCTGTGTTAGATTTTATATTTTTCTTAGCATTTAAAGACTGTAACAATGCCCATTGCCTTCTAGGCAGTGTTAGGGGCCAAGCCAGGCGGGACAATCGGGCCGGCGATTGCTAGTCCCTGCTATATAAGAGCTCCAATACAAAATCTATATTGCTGAATAAAGAAAAGTACAAAGTGAAACCAGTGGTCGCACTAAAAACCGTACAGCGACCATAAAACGGAGTTTGACCAACAAACAATAGTGGAGTACTTTTAATCCAGAGCAACTGGTTTTGTTAAAATCGTTTTCAAACCATTATTTTGAAAAAGTTAGCACCAATCAAACTGGTTATACAATATATGCACTATGTATATGAAGAATTAATATTTCTGCTTAAATTACCCAGTAAGCAAAATCTGTTAGTCTTTAAGCTCTGCACTCTGAAAATCAAAAAATGTATTTGGTCACAGTATTAAATACATAAATTACAATATTTTGCTTTTGCTTTGATATTTGAAAGTTTTTTTTTTTTTTTTTTATGCTTGGTTGGTATTTATTGGATCTTCTCTTAAAGAGACTAACAATAATTTTTCAAATCTTAATCTAGAAACTATTTAAAAAAAAATTATCCCCTATTGGAGGTAGTTTGTGTTCTACGCCCCTTCAAGTCAGTCGCTGGGTTGGTAGGTCGTTTCTTCGGAGGCGAGAATGCGTTGCCAGCATGGTGAGAGATTTTGCAAGTTGGTTTGGGTGGGCAAGAAGCTTCTCAGAATATTTGCGCTTAAGTTCCTCTATTTCAGTTTCAACCAGTAGGATGCTGAGGTCTTTGTGGATACAATCATTGCGAATGTACCATGGCGCTCCAGTGATGGTTCTAAGGATTCTCGACTGTGATCTTTGGAGGATGTCCACGCTGCTCGCACAAGCATTTCCCCATAGCTGCGAGCCATAGGTCCAGACAGGCTTTATGATGCTCTTGTACAGTAAGACTTTATATTCCAGCTTTAGAGGGGAACGGGAGTTAGTTCAGCCAGTGAAGGCTGTTGGCCTTAAGCTTTATCTGAACTTTTTTCGAGTCTATGTGTTTGCGCCATGTTAGCCTTCTATCAAGGTGTACACCTAGGTATACAACATCGTTTGATTGCGGGATCAAAGTCGCGTTTAGTGATAGCTGGGGACAGGTGCTTCTGTTGAGTGTGAACGTCACGTGCTTACACTTTTGTTCGTTGATTTTAATACGCCAGTTGGCCAGCCACTCTTCCACGTCGGTAAGATGGCTTGCCAAAAGTCTTGTTGCGGTAATTGGACATCGTGATCTGCTTAATATTTCCGTATCATCCGCAAAAGTACTTATTGTAAGTCGAGAGTCTGTTGGTATGTCGGCAGTGTATAGTACGTATAGGAAAGGACCAAGAACACTTCCCTGCGGTACTCCGGCTCCTATGGTGAACTCTTCTGTTGTGTACTCATTTTGACGAACTGTAAATACTCTGTTAACGACGTAACTTTCTAGGACTTTGTGTGTATTTGGTGGAAGCATTGTCTGTATCTTGAATGTAAGACCGTCCAACCATACGCGGTCAAATGCTTGAGTATCATCTAGGAAAATGGCAGAGCAGTATTCGTGGTTTTCAAACGCAGTCCGAATATCTGAAGTTATGCGGTTGACTTGCTTAATAGTCCCGTGTTTAGCTCGGAACCCAAATTGGTGTGATGGAATGATATTTTGTGCATGGGAATCAATTTTACGGAGTAAGATCTTCTCAAAAAGTTTGGATAAGCAAGGTAGCAGACTAATGGGTCTATATGATGACGCTTGGGTTTTATCCTTTCCTGGTTTATGGATCATTATGATTGTGGACTTTTTCCATTGGGTTGGGAAGAATCCACATCGCAGTACTGCATTGAAAAGTCTTGAGATATATGTTATGGCAGGACTTGGAAGTTCCATAATCATTTTAGGCGTAATAAGATCATGTCCAGGCGCTTTTCTGGGTTGTAGATCTCCGATAACATTTTTTATTTCAAGTGAATGAACTTTGATTGGGTCAGTTTGTGCGGCGATGGGAACCAATGGAAGTGCATAGCCATTAGTTGGTGGATTTGGCTGGAAGACATTTCTAAGGTGAAGTGCATAGACATTTGCATTCTCTTCGTCACTGCGGGCCCAACTTCCACTTTGCAGGTGGCTTTATGCTTGCATGTGCTCTCCATAGGGGAAATTTGGTGCTTGTAGGCGATAGTTTTTCTATGTAACGCTATGGGCTAGCTGCTCTTCCGCTTCGAGTGCTTTGCGAAGTATGCGTTCCGCAAGTCTCAGACGATTTTTTGACGCAGGCGACCTATGGTGCTGCCATAGTCTTCTTGCACGCCGCTTTTCAGACACCAGTCGGTCTATGTAGCTGTTCGTTAATCTACTATCATGCTTAGGTGTTCCAATTGTAGTTTGAGGGTTTGAATGATGAGCAGCAGCAGTAATGATATAGCTGAGTGCTTCTACTGAGTTTTCAATGTCTACTTCGCTGTTTATGGTCGGGCTCAGCTCGATGTGACTGCTGATATATTTTTTGTATTTGAGCCAGTTTGTCTTGTGTGAAGTCAGTCTCCGAGGATATTGTCTGATCTGAGGGCACTCCAGAAGGGTGAAAATTATTGGAGAATGGTCTGACGACAAGTCTGCAAGGGCTTCTGCAGTTACCAGGTTTTGTGGAACTTTTCTTGTTTTAGCAAAGTCTATAAGATCGGGTATTTTCTTTGGATCTGCTGGCCAGTATGTAGGCCCTCCCGGAGATACATAGTCGAGTTTGTTTGATGCGCGCGTGAGTACGTTGTAGAGTTGCTTCCCCTTGGGATTAGTCAGTCTGGAGCCCCAGTGGGGATGTTTCGAGTTATAGTCACCCGCAGCGAAGAAGCGTTGACCAAGTGTATTAAAGAAATCTAGGAATTGATTTTCTGATATTGTAAATCGTTGGGGACAGTAAACCGCAGACAGAGTGATATCGCCTCGCTTAGATTCTACGCATATCGATGTGGCTTGTATGTAGGTTTCCGAATATCCCGTAAGTGGATAATGTTTGATGCGGCTTCTGACTAGGATACCAGTTCCGCCATGGGCTTTACCATCTGGGTGATTTGTGCCGTAAAATGCATATCCCGATAATTGGAAATTATATCGGTCCGTCAGATGAGTTTCCGCAAGAAGCATTATGTCGATTTCATTGTCTTGTAGAAATTTGGATAACTCCACTTTGTGGCGAGGAATGCCATTTGCATTCCAGAGTGATACTCTTAGGAGAGCCATTATTTGGGTTGTTGCGAAGCGAGCAGTTGAATGAGAAGGCCTTGCATTCTCATCTGTTCTTGCATTGCGTTTTGCATATACACCATAAAATCTTTCAGGGTTTATTGTAACGATAGAAACATGGCTTCTAAGCTACTTTGGTTTGATGGTTGCTCCACATGTTTTGTTGTCAGAGTCGGCTCAGTTCGAGTTTCGTGTGAAATCGTTCCTTGTTTCAAGACGCTTGCGAAAGAAACGCCTTGGGTAGTAGTCGATGGGGCAAAAGACGATCTCGTAGCTTTTGTGAATAAGACTCCAGGGGTCGATTGCGAGGGTGTATACGTATTAAGGTTTCCATTGGAACGAGCAAATTCCGTGCGCGTATTAATCCTGCTCTTCAGATCTTTGTATACTTGGCAACCTCTGTAGTTTGCGGTGAGGTTACCTCCACAGTTACTGCATTTTTTGACTGATGAATCCTCCTTGTTTGCGGGGCATGAGGCAGTATTGTGCAGCTCACCGCATGCCACACAAACAGATCGCAGAGCGCAGTAGGATTTGGTGTGTCCAAATTCTTGGCAATTGGTACATTGCACTGGATTTGTGCGCTCGTGCGGTTCCTCTACAGTTACTCTGCGGTGCAATAAGTAACGTAGTTCGTAAATGGGGTGCACCTTATTTTTGTTAGGAGCAATGTCTTCCGGGCTCAGCTCATCTTTGAAAAGCGGCTGGGGTTTTTTGTCTCTGTTTATTAAATTTATTACGGACTTGACCTTAAATCCCTTTTCTTCCAAAGCATAAGCAACTTCCGTTGCAGGAACACTTGATTCAATACCATTGATTACAACTTGCAGGCCTTTGCTACTTTTTAGTTGGTAGGTGTAGTAGCTTTTATGTTCAGCTCGTTAACATTTTTCGACAGCGCGATAGTCGTCATCGGTGTTAACTTGGAGCTTTGTTTCGCGTATGTTGCCTTTGCTGACGGATGTCACATAGAAGTTATTATTGCCCATTAGCGAAAAAAGCTTTGTTACTAGGGCCGTACAGCTAGTATCCCTAATGTAGATTGGCGGAGGCTTTGGTATTGCGGCACTTGCAGCTTTTTCTTCAGTCTCAGCGTCAGACTGTTGTGGGTGTTGTGCTCACTTGTGTATGTGTTAGTGGGAGCGCGTGCTGAGTTGACGCTGGTTTCTGCATAGTTGTTGTTGTTGAGTTCGTACAGGTTGATTGCGCTGGAGTAAGCGTTACCGTTTGTTGCATTTGCCGAAAAGTTCATCATCGTGGGCTGAGGAGAGGGGGTGGGGCATTGGGAGCTCCACGTCGCGGTGGTAGTATGAGAGCTTACAGTCGCCGTGCTGGTGGGCTCGGGAGAGACAATTGCAAAATAAGGGTTGTTGCGCTGTATAGAAAGCCGACGATCGTCTTGTTGTTGTTGCATTTGGGCATTGAGTTGGCTCTGACTCATGGTGTTGTTGGTGTTCTTTGCACTTGCATTTGCTGAATTTGTACGCGTAGTACATAAGCACGAGTGCTTATGAATGTCCATTAAAGTCTTTTATCGCGAGTCGAAAGTTTTTGTTTTAACAACTGATTTTAAAGATTTTACAACGAATAAAACCGGGAGCTCGACAAAAACACGTCTTCACACTTCAACCGACAGCGCGAAAAAATATTTGAAAGTGATTCAAGTTTTGTGAAGTGCTGTGTCAAAAGTACAAGAAAAAAAATGAAATGATTTTTAAAAAAAAAAACTTCACTACTAAGTTACTTTGAAAATATAGCCTGACCTAATAAAAATAATTCAATCCTACATTTAAGTTATGCTATTGGAAAGATCAGATGGAACGAAAACTTGCACTGGTCATTAGTGGTCTTATAGACGTAGACGTTCTGTAATATATTTTCCTGGTTTGTGTAAGCTTTAGAAAACAACGATATTATCGATATATCGATGTTTTTTGGTCTCGATATATCAAATATCGATGTTGAAAATTTAGATTTTTGATATTATCGATATTGATATTTTGAGATATATCGACAACCCTAGTGTGGATGGAATGGGCTATTCCCAAGTCAGCCGTGGTGGTCATTTGACCTAAATTGTTTTTCATAAATAAATGACATGAGCCAACCTTTACAATAAATGTTCAACCTTTGAAATATATCGAGCGGTTTTTTATAGCAAAATTAAATTCGAATTTTTAAATGGACCACCCTGTATAACAAAAATTTTTTTGTCTAGTTCTTTGAGAATCATAGCTCCAAAAATTCAGAAATCCAAGATCAGAGATCCTAAGGTTGAAAAGGTGCCTTTTTTAAAAATGTCTAAAAAATTATTCAAATACTTCATAAATTGTGAAGCTAGTAACACGATGGAAGGGCACCAAATTAATGATTTTTCCAAATGTAAAATGTATTGCATTTTCTCTTATAATTAATTCTTCTTTGTCTTCGTTGAGTACTTTGAACAAATATCCAGAAACCCCATGCTTGCAGATAAGATTCTGACAAAATTCAATGGACGATTTTAACTTCTGTAAATTACAATAGATATGTAATCTAAACAACTTTCTTTAGTCATATACTCATGCAATCTTTTACCTTCTATGAGAAATTTAAAAGAGAATGTTCTGGTTGGGTTTGTGAAATCGGCCCTTGTCTAAGAAAATCTCTTATTAATAGGAGTCTTCCGTGCAGTGCTGTTTTTTGGTTAAGAGCTTAAGCTATTCCAATTTATCGCTGGTCATTAAAAACAACTGAAATAAAATTATATTATATAATAAAATGAATATAAATAAAATTCATTATGGTTTCTCAAACTTCGTCAGGTCGTCAATCCAACGTTCTCAAAATAGTAGCACGTTGAAATGACAGCTCTTTCCTCGTTCATTTGTTCTTAATTTCAAGATTTGATAGCTTCTGAAAAGAAAAGTGCATGTGGGCAAGGCAAACATCTTCAAGTTCTAGATACTGCCGACATCTTTTTAAATACTGAACTAGCTCATTCCTGAACATACCGGTAGGCACCCAACAAAAATTACAAAATGCAGTTAGTTTGGTCTTGAACGGAATAACGAAGCGAGTTTCAAGGGCGAAACGGTGCCACCGCTGGTATAAATAGATGTTCCACAAAGTGTCATTTTTGGTTCGTTTTCTAGGAAGTGCATCACTGTAATACTTGCTACTTGTAAGCAACAAAGCAAGGACGTGTACTGTTGAGCAGTGCTTTTCCCAATTAAATGGCAGATCCCAGATTAAATGACACATCAGGACGCACTTCTACTTATTGCATGGATGCAATTAATCACAATTTGGCGCCCTCCGATATTTTTTTTCGACATTTTGGTAAAAGGTCTCTGCCTACATTGATAATTCAAAAATAAATTTCGGGGAATTTGGAAACTTTGAAAACTCATCGGCACCATTAAACCTTAAGATATCTGATTTTGGATTTTAGTTAAATTCTTTATAAAATATTTTGTTTTTTTGAGCTATGCGCCTCGAAGAATCTAAAACTTTTAAAATCGTATGGAAAAAAGTACGCCTTAGTGTACAAATTAACGTACACTTCGAGCTGAAGTACGTTATGAATACATGGCGGAAAAGACACGACGAATTTTTTTATCTGTTCAACATCTGTTCTACAGAGAACTAAATGGGGTATTATAATAAAAAGAAAATTTCATAGAATAAAATAGTAAAACCAGTGAAGGCCAAAGTGAAAACTAAAAAAAAAAAAACAGAAAATGCCAGATGTGTAACCCGCAATTCTCAGCCTTCAAGTTAAATCTTTCAAGTCATTGATTGTAATATTTTTTGGTTTCTCTCGTCGCTAGGGAAATTTCCAAGGTTATACAAAAGCACACGGACCATGCCTGACTAATTTCACTTTAAATGAGTAAATAAAGCACATAGCGGTTTTGGGCTATTACTTCAGATTTTGGATGTGCTAGGAAGAAATCAAGTTTGAGGAAATGTTATACTCGACCCGCTCTACGGTAGGTCATTTTGAAAGTACAGGGTGCGCCATATAAAGTGTCGGTATGGCAACACTGAATAAATATAAAAACAAACAACCGATTGCTATATGTTGATCTTGTTCCTTTAATTTGGTCCTGTACAATTTATTTCGACTACTTTTTGAACACAACATCAATCAAGTGGCCGCCTTTATTGGCCACAACAAAATGTGCCCTTTTTGCGGCATTTTGGTTTTGGCGCAAACGCCGGCCCAAACAGTCACTTTTTGGTCGTGTAAAGGTATTTCATGGATGCGGTGTGGATTTTCCGTGCCCCATATCCGACAATTTTGCTTATTAACACCACCAGAAAGCGTGAAATGGGCCTCATCGGTCATCAAAATTTGTTTCCAAAATTCTGGTTCAGTGTCGGCGTCGGCGTAGTGAACAGCGTCACTATTTCGGCACGTTGTTTTGGTGTGAAGCGTTCCATGGTCAAAATTGTACTAGATTGATGTTTCCAAAACATGTCTAACAAAAGCAATCGGTTGGTAAATGTCAAAGTTATTCAGTGTTGCCATACCGACACTTTATATGGCGCACCCTGTACATTTTCGCTGTAGCACTTATATTTCTAATTGCGGAGAAACTGGTTTTGCATCTCTAATTGGCCGCAATTGTGTGCAATTGTGTCGCAAATTTAACAATGCATGCAAAGCAGCTCTGCTGCGACTGCGCTTAGGCTTAACATGTATAAGAGTCATGCTTAGGCGTCTGCGCAGCTGCAATTTCTAAATATAGAACAGGCGAGGGGGTTATAATAACAAAAGCGAATCAAAGCAAGCAAACATATCGGTAGCAGATGGCCTTTGATTTTAATGACAGTTTTAGGTGGCAAAAGTTAAAGATCGGTTTCATGGGCAGCTATGCGCAGGGGTTCTGCCCCGAACACCAATTATTTTCATTTTCTTTGTTCTTCTTTTTCTTCTCGGAGTGAGCCATCACACAATGGTTCCCAGGTGGACGGGCTGCCGCCTGATGGTCCAATTTTCCAAGATCCAACCTTTAAGACATAGTTTTAGTTTAAACATTTATTAGATTGTTGTTGGGTTTAATGAAATTTTTTAAATTTAAATAAGTTGTTTTGTCTTAGCCGGCTTCAGGTCCTGTTTATTTTGTGTGTTTAAGTGAAAACAATTGCGCTACTATTTTGGAATAATTTCTTCTCCGATATATTTTGGGTTCCTTCGCAATCCGTCTTCAGGGCTATACAAAACAAAAATACAAAAAGAAACTAAACATTTTTGTATTTAAAAATGAACATTTTTCTATACATGACAACATTTCTTATATACAAAAGTCCGAGCGTCTTGCCTATCAGCTGTGGAGTTTGAAACAAATTTTTTGTTTTGCTTGTCTCCAACAGATGACGATACAAATGGGCACAGTTATCTGTGTCTGTCTTGAAATTTAGTCTAGAATGTGTGGGTGTATTAAGAATATGGAGCACTTCTATGCTAATATGCTCACTGCTGCGAAGTCTGGAGAATGTTTGCTCTCAGCACAGTGGGTCGCGAGCACTGTTTTTTGTATTGTGGTTTCATTTCGTCGTTTTATGTCAGATTTGTGTCCCGATAGTCTAGTCTTCAGTTTAGACTTTGTCGTGCCAACATATACTTTGCCGCATACGTTGGCCCCACTGCACAGTGGTTGCGCTTGTATGGAGCTGCGGTCAAAAATACTTCTGGTTTTGATATCGCTATGAAATTTTGTCCAAAAAACAATAAATTCACACCGGGTAACAATTTGGTTTTTTTAGTGTATGGTAAGATTCTTTGCCCCGTTATAAAAGGGTCTGAGCTTGAGAGCAATCTATTGACCAAATCCCTGTTTGTGTCAATTCGTGACACTTTCCTAGTGTGGTGTTCTATAAATTTCTTAATGTCCTTATTTTTGGATTCAGCAGCTTCTTCAGACAACTCTCCTATCGAAACAAGCGCATGTCTTATAATTTCAGAACCGTGGATAAGAACAATAATGTCGCACACCTAATTAAAACATTTTCATCCAATCCTGTTATATGAGCGGACAATTTTGCATCGCTAAAAAATGTTCTTGCAGTATTACCCTCATTTGAAGTTCCACTACCTCACATGTCCACATGTAATCCCATTTGAGCGCGGAAGTCTGCTTGAATTTGTGCTTTCCTATCCTTAAAGGCTTTTTTATCTTCTATGGTGCAAATTCGCCAAGTTTTCACATGCAATCTATATGCCAAATGCAAGAAATATTCAAAAAACCTAATATAAGAGTGCAATGGAGACAACCCGAACTCATAATGTTCTTCGTGAGCTTTTGTTATATTTCATACGGCTGGAAACTAGCAACCTGGTCCTGGCACGGTGGTAGCCCGGCTGGAGCTCGCCTTATTCGGGTGTGGTTCTTTCCAGGCTAATTTCTTCCAGAAATATGAGCAATACTTTTTATAGTTTTGAATCGTGCCAATTTTTTAAAACTAAATGGATAGAGATAGGAAAAGATATGCTATGTAAAGAACATTGAAAAAGTCCGTTTAAAAAGAAGGAAAAAAATTGTCGATGCTGTCCACAAGTTGACCCCAGATTCACTCAGACACTCCGCTCCACAGGCATGCTTTCACTCATACACTCACTCATACAGACCCCATACATACTCTTACATACCAGTCACATTCACTCAATAATCCCTACTTGCACGCTACATAGTCAACCTGCTTGATGTCCTGACAGCTTGGCCATGCCCACCCACATTTCATCTCGCCTTCACGCGGTGACCTTGGGCCATGTTTGGCCTAAAACGAATATCACATGGCTCCCTTATTCCGTCAGTCGTCCGTCTATTTGTCCATGAGATCCCTTGCAGTCCTCAGATCATGCGGTGTACTCACCATTACTCCTTTCTTTCAGCATACCCACCCCAAATGGTAAGCCTTTAGCAACTCATTTTCTTTGCTTTCGAATTCATCAAATATACAATATTTTTATACTCTGTACCGAAGGTACATAGAGTATTATAAGTTTGTGCAAAAGTATGTAACATCCAGAAGTAAGCATCTCCGACCCCATAAAGTATATATATTCTTGATCAGCATCAACACCCGAGTCGATATAGCTATGTCCGTCTGTCCGTCTGTCCGTCCGTCCGTCTGTCTGTCTGTCTGTCTGTCCGTATGAACGCACAGATCTCAGAGATGGTAAGAGATAGAGGTTTGACATGTATGGGACATATGCTTCTTATGTCTGCAGGCAGATCAAGTTTATTTTCAATTTTGGCCACGCCCCCTCCCGCCCCCGCAATTTAGAAAAAACGTCATATCTCCCACAGTTTTGAAGATAGATGGCTTGTTCCTTCTGGACATATTTAGTTATTAGGATAACTTATCGATCCGCCAAAGAAATGAAGAAGATCGGATGAACGGTTTTCGAGTTATGATCAAAAGACAAATTTTCTTGGTACAGAGTATGTTATAGTCGGGCTTGACCGACTTTCTTTCTTGTTATTACCTAAGAATTTCATTGTACCTTGCTCTTTACCTCCAGAAGAAGAAAACTACTAATTATAAAATAACTAAAAATAGGAAAAAAAAGAAACTACAAATAATAGAAAAAAATTTAAACTATAAGAAAATTGTAACCCTAAAAGGAAATATTTTACTGCTTTGCTTGCAAATATTATCCTATAGATACTTTGGCGCTGAAGGCGTTGTATCTATAACATGCTCATAAATCTCTTGCAAATCCGCTATTGAAAATCACCTGTTTTTGTTTGGTGTTTATAATAAGTTCAGATTTTCTCTGGTACTTACCTGGTGGTTGATGATGGCGCCAGCATGCTTCACCAGGCTACAAATTCGTTTAAAAAGAAAAACAATATAAATATAAACGCACAACCAAAACCATACTGTCAATTCGCGGATGCACCTCACACACGAACTTTTAGAACAGCTGAGCAGCTAAATTCATATTATTTATATACATAGATTTTGGGTTTCACACTGCAAGCCAAGCAACAACTACAAGTAATCCCGAAAAAAAAGAACAAAACAAAAGGAAAAAAACTTCCAAGCTAGGCAAAACGCTAGCCGTTTTCCCTCCCCCTTCTAGACGCCCAAGCTCAGCTCGAAGAAGGTGTTGCCGAAGTCGTCCACTTGTCACTGCCTCCCTCGCCGCAGTCTAAGAAACGATCCGTTGTTTTAAGCGGCTGCTGTCTCCTCTGCGATGCGCTTGTGGATCAACGCATTGATTTTTTGCGGGGTGCGGGGTGCTTAATAGCATACATTGACTTGTGGGTGGCGGCTGCGCTGTGACGGTTGCTGCTGGATTCGATGAGCGCCTGCTACTCCCTCTATCCTCTAGCTCGTTTGGATTTTTCGAAGCGGTGGATCGGCCTAAGCGGTCATTGCCCTTCTGTCGTTTGCCTCCCACTCGTGGATTTTTTGGAGGTCGGCTTCTGTTGCTCAGAAGTAGTTCGGTTTTTGGTGGTTGTTGTTGCTTGATGCCGGCTTTGACGAATTAATTGAGTTTTAAATGCTTTTGCATATTTAAGCTGCTGCCACTTGTGCAAAACAAAATTGTTTGCTATGTCCCGAACTGATGAATGGATATATATGGGGCTTTAGGCCACTTTCTTTGTCTTTCGGCACTGGCGCGTCAAAAACTTTTCGCCAAAAAAAAAAAATAAGAAATCAAAATTAGCACCCGCAATTGATCCCGCATCTTTAGCTTCTCGATTGGAACTACTGGTACGTTCCTCTGCCTGCTGCTAAGCGGTCCCTTTTGAACTTTGCCCAAGTGTCGGCTTTTGCCGTTGCTGCGTTTAGCGAGGGTGGATTTGCTAGTTGCAGGCCCACGTAACAGGCTCGGACCCGTCGATGTCTCAGACTTGGAACGTGTCCGCAAAAAAATTATACGTGGCCTGTTTTCCTTGGTCCTGTACTCTAACGTGTGGAATCGACCTGCGACCCTGAGATACTAAGACTTTATTCAACATACAAGTCCTTTGCATGAAAGGTCCCAACCGTTTTTCCAGCACTGTTGGCCAACTCGTACAAAGCGTTGCCTTTCCTTTTTACCACCACGCAACGAACACTGTTGGGTTCCAGTTTGGCGTTATAGCCTTCTGCTAGGTTGCTCTGTTTAAAATTGTTGCTATATACAACCTGACCGACCGCAAACTCGACCGTGCGGCTGCGTGTGTTGTATATCTTTTCAGCTCGTTTATGGGCATTTTCTAACTCTCGCTGAATTTTGCTGCGGAGGAGTTCCAATTTGTCTGCAGGTTCCATAACTTCTTGGTCAGCTGCGGCTATTCCTCCTATTTGCCGCATAAGAGGGTATGCTTTTGCATGTTGAACCATCCTCGTACCAAACATAGCGCGATATGGCTCCGTGTCGATAGCTGAATGGTTTCCGCTCCGCAACGCCCAAGCTACTCGACTTAGATGTAAGTCCCATGTGCGCTGATCCTCCTGCACCGCTGTTCGTAGAATTTGTAGAACAGATCTATTGACCCGCTCGGCAGCGTTGACTTGAGGTGAATAGAAACCAGTCCGCACATGTTGTATGCCGTACCTAGACATCAAATCTGCAGAAGTTTGAGAGACAAGTTGTTTCCCGTTATCTGATTGATGATTGATATTGATGATGATTGATCCAAATTGATGAAAGATTCCCTGCTCCAGAAATTCGACCATTTTCCCTGCCACTGCACTTCTCAGAGGCTGCAACCACACATACTTCGTAAAGTGGTCCAAACAAACGAAAACCACAGAGTTTCCACTCCGCGTCCTAGGATTTGGCCCCATGAAGTCGATATACAACCGTTGAAGTGGCCTTTCTGTGATCTGCTGATTTCCCATTGGTGGACGGCTGCTTTTATTAGCTGTTTTAGTGCTTTTGCAGATCTCACAATTTTGAGTGACCTCCTGTACCTCTGTTGCCATTCCAGGCCAATAATACTTTTGACGAAGCCGAGCCAATGTCTTATGAATCCCTCCATGTCCTGCGGATTGTGCATAATGTGCTTTATTAAGAATATCCCCACGCAACTCAGCTGGTACCCATAGCTTCCACAGTAGATCATCATGTATCTTATCGCCAGTCCTAAATCCGACCCGTTTATACACGTATCCGTCAGATACACACACATCTGGCAACTCTTTCTGCTTTTCTGTGGAGATTTTGATCAGAGTCCTATACTCCTCGGATTTAAAAGCGGCTGACGTCAGATCTACTTCATAATTATCTCCGCTGCCCATACCTATCTCCTCCATATACATCCGAGAGAGAGTGTCGGGGACAACGTTCAACGGCCCTTTCCGACGCTCTATGCTAAAGTCAAACGCTTGGATTTGCTAGTTGCAGGCCCACGTAACACTTCTTTGTTTAAGCATTTTTCCAAGTCATTAATTTCGCTTGGCTTTGCGTCACATACTATATGTAGCATTTACAAGTGGATGTTTTTACTGAGAGCACTACAGACTTTTCCATCGACCATGGTTAACTGCAAACGATGTGTAATTATAATATTTTTGGATAGTACTTTACATGTATACGACTTCAGCGCAGAAATTTTGTATCTAAAGTATGTTGCTTCATCTATGGTCAATTGGGTTGATTCTTTTTGGAATTAAAACCTTATTGGTCTGCAGTAACGTGTGGATGCCGGACGGGGATTTTTCCAAATTATCTTGTGTTTCTTGGGATCATTTTTACGAGTAATTAGTTGTAGTGGGACATAGGAAGTCACAAACAAACTCGAATCATCAATGTTATTGTTCACTGTTTTCTGCTTACACTCGGAATGACCAGTACAATTAAAATCAAGTCAGGCACGCTATCATCACCAATGCACTTTAGGACATCATCTTGAAGTTTTACAATGCGCAATGCCGTGTGATCTAATAAGCTTTGCAGCTCAACTTCTGCGTGGGATTCGCTGATGTTTTCAGGATAAGTTGACGCTTTGGCCGCCAGAAGGTTTTCGTAGCTTGGTAGTTTATTAAAGGAAGTCTTACTATTTACAAAACTACGAATAAGCAAATATTGATGTTTACTCATATTTGTATCAAGAAAGAGTGACAAGACTTCATCCACAATAAATTCGGTAAGCGTTGCTTGAGATGAGTTGCATGAGCGTAGGGCATTAGCAATAGATTCGTCGGTTTTCGACAGCTCAGCAATTCTTCGTCGATTTGTCCGTTCAGAAGCTTCTATAAAATCTGTTTTCGGTCGTCCACGGTCAGAACTTTTGGATGTTGATTGAGACACTTTTTGGGCACAGCTTAAGAGAATTTTTTCTTTATCATTCATCCAATCAGCTTGATATTGGAGAATGGACGATTTCTTGCGTTTATAATTGTCCCAAAACGTTACAATCCTTTAACATATGTAGCCAATTCGCTTTGATAGTTCACTCAAGTCAACAATATAGCCATGTTTTATGATGTTCGCTTCTATATCCTCAATCAGTTTTCTTTGCCTTTCTGCGTTGCTTCCCTCTTCATTGCATCATAAATTAAAAATATAAGAACGTGTAATTCTATTTTTAGAAAGTCCCGTTAGATTTCCAGAAAAATCTGGTTTGACATTTCGTCAACATATTGTAAAGCCGGTTTTTTTATTTTTGGCCAATGGACGTAACCACTGTGCACTGTGAACATGGTCTTTATTGTAACAATTTCATCGGGCCAGTCTATCAGAGAGTTTTGGAATATATGCCACTGATTTATATATTGGAAGTTTATCTTCTTTTTTAACGTTAACTTTTTATGCGATTTTATAAGTGTAGAAATAGTGGAGCTCGGAAAATCGTCATTTTGATGGATACGGAAAACGTGCCTCTTGTTGGTTGGAAGAAAAATCGGATCGTTCGTGTCTAAAACCCTTAAAATTTTTGGCAGTGTTGATTTTCATGTTAAGTGGATGTTTTGAATGGTAGCTGATCATCCTACCCGACGCCATAGATTTAGGGTACCAATTTAATTTTAGTTTTAATCTTTTGTAAGGCAGCTATACCATATAGTGATCCGATTTTAATAAAACTTGGTAGAATTATAAAAAACACAGAAAACCTACGATCACAAAGTTTGGAGACGTTTGCTTTGAAAAGAAAAAAGTTTTTCTCACTAAAACTAGTTTTCCGACCGATTGTTCCTATGAGAGCTATGAGATAAAGTCATCCAATCCGATCGGTTACGACATATTAGTAGTGTGCAGCAAGAAGAAGACTCTGTGTAAAAATTCAGCTCGATAGCTTTAAAACTGAGAGACTAGTTCGCGTAGAAAAAGACAGACAGACGGACGGACGGACAAAGCTCAATCGACTCAGCTCGTCGCCCTGATCAAGAATATATATAGTTTATGGGGTCGGAAATGAATATTTCTATGCGTTGCAAACTTCTGGGCAAAATTATAATACCCTTTGCAAGGGTATAATTAATTTCAAACTCCACAGCTGATAGGCAAGACGCTGGGACTTTTGTATGTAAAAAATGTTGTCATGTATAGAAAAATGCTCATTTTTAAATAAAAAAAATTTAAATTCTTTTTGTATTTTTGTTTTGTATAGCCCTGAAGACGGATTGCGAAGGAACCCAAAATATATCGGAGAAGAAAATATTCCAAAATAGTAGCGTAATTGTTATCACTTAAACACACTACAGAAACAGGACCTGGAGCCGGCTAAGACACAACAACTCATTTATTTGATTCTTTTGTTGACAAATGTATATTTTTTGGTCATATTTTACAAGGGAGCATATGAAACTTTTTCTATGATGCAGCCTCTTTGATGAAAAATTCTGGCTCAGTTTTTTCCACTGGCTACAAAACTGGCCTCGGGTCGGCTCCATCAGATTTTGGTTTAAAGATATAGCGGAATATGTGTTTTGCTTTGAAAAAATTATGGAGGTCACACTGAGCAAAAAATTTCTGGGTTTATGAGTCTAATGCGACAGAACACATATCAAAAAAATCAAGCGAGCAGCATTAGTAAGCCCGAAGGTGCCCAAATTGGCCTTTGAAGAGAGTTATTCCTTAGTTTATTGAACATTTTTTAAATTTGATCGTCATGTACAATACAGAGCGGTGGTCGAATTTTTAGACGGGGTAATAGGCCCCAAGTACTTCTCAGCATCTTCTGGGATGCATTTAGTGCATTGGTCGCATTCTTCACTTTTTTTTCCACATTCGGCTTCCATGACAGTTTACTGTAGATTACTATGCCAAGGCATTCATCGTTATTTTTTTGGCGTTAGTGATATTTCATTTATCTTTGGTGGAGTCCATTGTGGTACCTTGTGTCTCTTGGTATAGAGAATGAGGTCCGTCTTCTCCGCATTGATACTATGTCCGGCTTCTGTGGCTCATTTTAGAATCTCTTTGAGTGTAGAGTCCATGATTGAGCTGAGAGTCGATGGACATTTTCCAACGATAATTATACTTATGTCGTCGGCATATGCGGTTATCTTGGGTGCTTCCTGCGGAATTTCGTTAGTAGTTCGTTAACCACAAGGTTGCATAGAAGGGGTGACAGTACTCCGCCTTGAGGCGTGCCGCCGTGTGCCTCCTTCGTCATGGTTGTGGTACCCCACTCGGCTTGTACTCTTCTGCACCTCAGCAGGTTGTATATCCACGAGTTCAAAGCCTTATGTATTGATACAGCTCTTAGGCTGCGCATTATCGCCTCCGTGGAGACGTTGTTGAATGCACCAGATATATCGAGGAATGCTCCCAAGGCATACTTTTGATGGTTCAGTGCTTAGTCGATGCTGGCTACTAGGAAGTGTAGCGCTGTTTCCACCGATTTCTCTTTCGTGTATGAAGGAGGCTAATGAAGAGAGGCTAATGAGATTGACAGTGAGCGCCTTAACGGACTTCTCTATGTCTCCCACAGAGCAAATGGGCGTTGGCGTCGGCAATTTTGATTCCACTGTCTTAAGGTACTTCACCCAGTCGGATGTTAAGCTGATGTACTTGTGGTCGGAGGACTAGTGTTTATCGAGAACTCTCCATTCTGACGCCTGAGTACAGTTCCCTAAGGTTATGGCTAAGTTTAGGACGTTGGCGGAGGCTGGTCCCACATATGTGGGTACGTCTCCAACGTTTTCTACACTTGTGTATGATAAAATGTAAGAGAGATTCACCTCTGTCGTTGATGTCTGGGCTGGTGGTGTGCGTTGGCATCCGTTCCGATGACGAGGGGTTGCTTCTTGTTGCTTGTCTCCGCCGTCAGTCTTCCGAGTTCAGCCTGTGGTGCCTCTTGCTCATGCGCCATTGATTTTGCCACTGTAGGTCATTGTCATTGTCGTATTGTCAGTAGCAGTACAACTGTCCTGGCCTGCTCCAACCACGACAAATGTGTGACCGCGGGCGACACAAAGTGAGGATCTATCCTCACCGTGCCCGCCGGTGGTAGCAGTCACACCTTCCACCGTCGTTTGGGTTAAGAGCATTAGTAACAAACAAAATGACATTTTTTCAATATTTACCGTCTACTCCATTGAACACACCTTACTATTTCATCATTGCTTAGGGTTTGTTTTCCGAAACATCCATTGCGGATTGGGTGAAAAAATTGCACTAAAACTGCAGGTTGGGCGGTTTCCTATAAAATTTAAAACAATTTCTACCTCATTCTTGTTACATATGGAACAGTTTCGTTTGTAAACTCCATTTAGGTAAATAAGCCTGCACCTCGATTTGAAAATCCACATTATCTTAGTACTTTAATTGTTGTCATTAACATAACGTCTTCCTATGCTATGGTCGAGACATTTATTTATTCTGTAGGAGTTCATACAGTTTTCGTACATTATTGTTTGTTCCACTCTTCTATTCGGCGAAGAAGTTGTCC
Source organism: Lordiphosa fenestrarum (assembly GCA_035044985.1). Taxonomy (NCBI): domain Eukaryota; kingdom Metazoa; phylum Arthropoda; class Insecta; order Diptera; family Drosophilidae; genus Lordiphosa; species Lordiphosa fenestrarum. The sequence goes on along the minus strand of JAWNNO010005184.1, from coordinate 10,827 downwards.
GTCCTTATCTCTCGGACTTCCTTATCCATATCTACCTCATCAAACAATCTGTGTCCCCAGTTTCCCAGTTACAGTTTCCATTTTGCTGTCAGACTTATGTAATTATACCCTTGCATAGGATATTATAATATTGCCCAGAAGTTTGCAACGCATAAAAATATTTAACTTCGACCTAAGCACGCTATTAATATATTGGATGACTATATCTCATAGCTCATAGGAACAATCGGACGGAAAACTAGTCTTAGTGAGGAAAACTTTTCTAAATCTAAATCTAGCTGCCTTACAAAAGTAAGGTCTGAAAAACAGTATTAGCTAGAACAACTTTTTTGTTTTTAATGATAGCAACCTGAAATTGTGTTTGTTTGTTTTACATGCTTTCGACTAATTCTAAGAAATTTTTGTCCAAATCGTTTGAGTATAACATATAGCTCCCATACGAATGATCGGTCGGAAAATGGTTCGTTGTGGGAAAAGGATTATTTTTGAAAATATTTAAGCGAGCACTTTCAAGGGTATAAAAACTTTGGCACAGACGAAGTTAGCTTAGCTTTTTCGTTTTTTATTAAAAGGATTTTCCATGTTGCGTTGATAATACATCACAGAAATGCTCTAGTTTATTTATCATCAATTGCAACTTTTTTACGTCGTCTGCTGATATCACTAAGCCGTCAGCGTAAAGTAGAAGTCTTATTTTTATACCATCAAAGTAAAGTCCCTCTTCTAAGTGATCGTGTAAGTCATTTAAGTTAAGCCTAAATAGTAACGCAACGTGAGGCAATCCTGCTTCACACCTAATTACAATTCGAGTGGCTCCGATGTTGTTGCTCCTGTCCATACAACAGAGTTTGTTTGACGGTGTGTGTCTTTAAGAAAAGCAACCAATTTTGACGGCACTCCCATAGTGTGTAATTTATAGATTAGAAGCTGTTTGGGTACTTTGTCAAATGCTGCTTTGGAATCTACAAATTTTTTTTCCCTTTTTAAACATGTAGTGCAGAATTGTTGATAAATTAAAAATGTTATCAATGCAATGTTCTATGTGATTTGTCTTTGTTTAAATGTGTTTTTGTAAAGTGATGTTTTCAGCAATTCTAACCTTAAACTCGAGTTTCGTGGAATAAAAGTATGTTGGATTGACGTGGATTAACGTAACTGTTAACACTTTATATTACTTTAATATGTGTATTATGCGAGGATACTTATCTTTTTTTCATTTCTTTTGCCCTTATGCCAAAATATCGACAACATAGATTTGAGTCACACATGAAAATATCGATGCATTCTTTTTCCATTTAGATTTGGAAAATTATGAACTAAATAATGAATGACATAAAAAGGTGAAATAAGAAAAAATGTATGTTTAAATGATAGAAATAACTTGTATAAGGTTGTCAAAAAAGTCTTCCGGTATTTCCGCAAGCTTGTCTTTGCAAGCGCGTAGTTCTAGTTGTATTCGTCGCATCGGTTCACGCTAGAGCTTTTTTGGAAAGCTCTTTTCACGCGCTAACACGTGTTTGATTTATTGTTGTTTGTTTTTAGTCGTTCGTGAGTTATAGCGTCGCAAACATGGAGCAAAATAAAGAGAAAATACGGCATATCTTACAGTACTACTACGATAAAGGCAAAAATGCATCTCATGCTGCCAATAAAATTTGTGCAGTTTATGGACCCGATACAGTTTCCATTTCCACCGCACAACGATGGTTTCAACGTTTTCGTTCTGGTGCAGAGGTGATCGAAGATGCGCCACGGTCCGGAAGGCCTGTCGTCGAAAATTGCGATAAAATCGCTGAATTGATCGAAAGAGACCGGCATAGTAGCAGCCGTAGCATCGGCCAAGAGCTGGCCATGAGTCATCAAACCGTTATAAACCATTTGAAGAAGCTTGGATTCAAAAAGAAGCTCGATGTATGGGTGCCACACGACTTGACGCAAAAAAACATTTTGGCCCGTATGGATGCATGCGAATCGCTTCTGAATCGCAACAAAATCGACCCGTTTTTGAAGCGGATGGTGACTGGCGATGAAAAGTGGGTCACTGGACGTGAAGCGCAAACGGTCGTGGTCGAAAAGCGGTGAAGCTGCCCAGACGGTGGCCAAGCCTGGATTGACGGCCAGGAAGGTTCTTCTGTGTGTTTGGTGGGATTGGCAGGGAATCATCCACTATGAGCTGCTCCCCTATGGCCAAACGCTCAATTCGGACCTGTACTGCCAACAACTGGACCGCTTGAATGCAGCACTCAAGCAGAAGAGGCCGAATTGTCTTCCATCAGGACAACGCCAGGCCACACGCATCTTTGGTGACGCGCCAGAAGCTCCGGGAGCTCGGATGGGAGGTTCTTTCCACCGTATAGTCCGGATCTCGCACCAAGTGATTACCACCTATTTCTGTCCATGGCGAACGAGCTTGGTAGTCGGAAGTTGGCCACAAGAGAGTCCTGTGAAAATTGGCTCTCCGAGTTTTTTGACAATAGGGAAGCGAGCTTCTATAAGAGGGGCATTATGAAGTTGGCATCTCGTTGGGAACTCGTCATCGAACAAAACGGCGCATATTTGACTTAAATCGCATTATTATAACCAATTTTATGAACAATTGAAAATTCAATAAAAATACCGCAAGACTTTTTTGCAAAGGGTATTATAATTTTGCCCAGAAGTTTGCAACGCATAGAAATATTCATTTCCGACCCCATAAACTATATATATTCTTGATCAGGGCGACGAGCTGAGTCGCAGCTTTGTCCGTCCGTCTGTCTGTCTGTCTGTTAAATATAGGTGATATATTCGATATCCTCCTTTAAACATTTGGTGACCCTCGAACGTGAATTGTGATCTTGGAATTGTGCAAGTCAGTTAAATTGTTTTAATATCGTTGATACAATTAACTTTTCGGGTTGCTGCTGTTTGTGCAAGTTATTGTCACAGATGTCAACCCCGGACATCAACCCAAATAACAATTAAAATTCAAACTTATTCCGCTATGCAAAACAAAGCTTAAAGAATGCTGACCTAGCGTCTGGCCAATTTCCTGCACACGCCAAGTGCAGCTGCAACTCTTGCCCAGCATCGCCGTCATCAAATTTCTGCACAAGCCAAGTGCAAAACAGTTCTAGGTAACTTGCCCAACATCGCCGCCGCCAACATCGCTGCCGCCGCTGACCGCCGCAGCTGACGTCGCCGCCACAACCCACAGCTTAAGTAGGGCAAGCTTGTCATAAGTAAAATTAGTCTCAAAACTTTCGAAAATAAACAAGGTCTTGTGGCCTCTAAAACAAAATCGTTATTTTTTCAATTCTTGTACAACAAGGAATATTAACTGGCACCCAAGCAGGGACCATCAATCGTACGACAGGGCAAAACGGTTTCTAAGTACGCGACGCGACAACAGGGCATAACGACCCTACGACGCTCATTGATCGGTTCGCAAATCGAAAATAAAAACCCGGTGTAACTCGAGGAAATTAATTTTTTCTCCCGGTGTTTCAAAATCAAAGGTAGTAACAGAGCTTAATTGTTCAACTACCCATCGGTGGATCACAATCTTGCCAGGTCCGTCCGCAGGATACCTGCACGGAGTGCTGGTCGCAGGATCCCCAGTAGGATAACAACATCTAAAATGGATGAAATCCGGACCGCCAGGAAGCGTGGTCATATCAGTCTTACTGTACGTTAGTGAATAAGTGAAGGAATACAAGAAACTACGAAAATAAAAAAAGGAAACTTTGAGGAAATATTTGCGAAATAAAATAAAATTTTGAAAAGAGAAAATCTTAAGTAAAAGAATAAAGGAAAATACAAGAAAAAAATTAAAGATTTAACCAAAGAAGAAAAAGAATTGAGAAGTAAAAAAATAGTTGTGAAATAGAAAATTTTTTAAAATTAAATAAGCAAACAAAAAACGAAACGAAAATCTATATTTAACGATCAAAAAATCCAACATCAGTAAATTAAATGAAAGTTTGAGTGAAATTATCCAACATTTTTCCAAAAGTTATTATTAAACACTTTTTATTAACTCCTCCCTAAGCTAAAATTTTATACTAAACAATAGGTTACTTACTATCCAACAATCATTTAATTTTTTTTTACATCTGAAACGAATCTGTACCAAGTTAAAGAGAAGTTTTAGGAAACCACTAGCAAACTACATGGCTAATTCGAACAATCTAATAAGACCCCCCATGCTTAACCCAGAAGAGACATTAAACGTATCCCAAGACGAACAACAACAGCAACAACTAAGACATCAACAAAGAATACAGGAATGACAAACACAAAGGCAGGCCGAATATTTACGAATAGAAATATGGAAAGCCAGGAAGAGTTAACCAATACATTGGCGGTAATATTAGCCCAAATACTTCCAGGGATACTCAGCGAAATCAGTAATGCAAATCGAAACCCTTTTAATGTTACGGATCAACTAATCGCTCCAGAGCACCGTGCAAACCTTAACGACTTGGATAGAGTACCAGATGTTGTGAAGTGCCTCCGAGAATTTCAGATAACCCATCTGAGTTCAGCTGGAAAAAGGGAGTGGATAGAATTCTTACAAATTATGAGGGTCAGGAAGGCACACCTAAGTACTTCGGTATATTGCATACCATCCGTAATAAAATGACTGGTAATGCTGACACGGCATTGGAATCAAATAATGTTCCCCTAAATTGGAGTGCCATCTCCAAATGTCTCACTTTACACTACGCCGACAAACGAGACTTGGGTACCTTGGAGTACCAAACGACCACTATTGTTCAGGCAGCAATCAATCGGTCGAAGACTTCCACCAAGCGGTTTATGAACATCTGTCCCTGATCTTAAACAAGATTGGCATGGAACTGTCGAAAGAATCCGAGCAACTAATGACCAAACTATACAGGGACAAAGCTTTAGACACCTTTGTTCGCGGTTTACGCGGAGATCTCTCACGTCTCTTGGGCATGAAAGAGCCCGCCGATCTTCCACAAGCATTGCACTGGTGCCTTAAACTCGAACACGATACCACAGCCCAATGGGTTCCGTTCACCCAATCAAAAACCTGTACATATGCCTAGAATGTTATCCGACAAAATCCGATTCCATTTATACCCCAAAGAAATTTTATGCAGCTTGGTCCTCAACAAAGTTTCAGACCCTATCTAAATAATTATGGGCACCAGCATCAACAAATGGGCAACCAACGCCAAGGCGGATTCCAACAGCCGGTCGCACCACCTCGCCCAATGGCACCAACACCTCATCCACGCCCAGAACTAATGGATGTTGATAGAAGCGTGCGAACCAGGCAGGTAGATTAGATTAGATTAGACCAAACTTTGATGTAGAGAAAAGACCACCCGGACCTTCACCAGAAGCGCCTAAAAGGCAAAGAAACTTTAACATTCAGTCGAACACAGACAACGGACAAAAGGGCTCCGATGAGCCATCTGCCAATATGACTGAATACGAACAACAGCTAGCAGACGTCGAGGGTCAAGCGGACTATGAGCAATCCCTTGTAGAATTTGTTGACCAAATTGACTTAAACGAGAACACCGACGATAACCAAAATGACTACTCAGACCTTCATTTTTAAGAATAAAACGCTCAGCTCTACCTTACTTTCAATGTAGAGTAACGGGTGGAGAAGTACTCAGAATCCTTATTGATTCTGGGTCAGACAGAAACTACATTCAACCACAGCATGTAACGAATCCCAAAAAAAACAATCAATCATTTGACGCTGTATCAGTAGGTGGCAGCATCCGAATTATACACCATAAACAGGCTATTTTATTCGGCCAATTAAATCAAAAATTCAAATTTTTTCTTCTTCCCACACTAAAATCATTCGATGCTATTCTTGGATGGGATGACTTTAAGAAGTTAGGTGGGATAACTAATTCAAAAAAACTCATCATGACAATCAACGACAATATTAATGTAAAAATCAAAGAGGAGAAAGTAGCGGCAATAAATAATATCACCCTTAGAACAGATCATATGACTCGACACCAAAAAGGAAAATAGGATCAGTTAATCACAGAATACCCGAACTTGTTTGCACACCCTAACGAAAAACTTACCTACACGACTAATGTAAAGGCAGAAATTCGCACAACCTCGGATACACCAGTGAATTCAAAATTGTATCAATACCCCATGTCTTTAAATGACGAAATCAATAAACAAATTCAAGAGCTTCTAGACAACGGTATCATCAGACCGTCCCGTTCTCCATATAACTCACCAGCATGGATCGTTAGTAAAAAACCAGACTCTGACGGAAATAGACAATACAGAATGGTTATAGATTACCGGAAAATCAATTTGCATACCAAAGCAGATAGATACCCCATTCCCGAAATAAACGAGGTACTTGTCCAATTGGGTAGTAACAAACTTTTTTCTGCCCTAGACTTAAAAAGCGGGTTCCTCCAAATACCTTTAAAGGAGTCCGATATGGAAAAGACAGCCCTCTCCGTTAACAACGGAAAATATGAGTTTACACGACACCCATTCGGCTTAAAAAACGCGCCTGCAATCTTTTAGCGCGCACTCGAAGACATTCTTGGTGAGCACATCGGTAAGATCTGTTTCATCTATATAGTCGAGAAGTCGCACTTTGAAAATTTGAGTAAGATTTTTCAAACACTGCAGGAAGCCAATATGAAATGCTCGTTAGACAAAAGCGAGTTTCTAAAAACCAAAGTAGAGTTCTTCGGCTTTGTCGTATCTGACACATTGAATTGAAACAAATCCCAAAAAGGTAACGGCAATAGCCAACTATCCTTGTCCCAAGACACTAAAAGACCTTAGATCATTTCTGGGGCTTTCCGGTTATTACAGGAGGTTCATTCAACAAACCCCTTATCTTTCTTTTGAGAGGGGAAGACGGACGAGTGTCCAAGAAAAAGTCCTCACAAAAACCAATTCATCTCAATGAAGAGGCGTTAGAAGCTTTCAAAAAGTTAAAAAGTAGTCTTGTCTCTAACGACATAGTTCTCCGATACCCGGACTTTAAAAAAGAATTCCACTTGACTACTGACGCTTCGAATTTTGCAATTGGGGCTGTCCTATCGCAGGAAAATCAACCAACATACTTCCTCTCAAGAACGCTTTCGCAGGCAGAAGAAAACTATGCTACAAACGAGAAGGAAATGCTAGCCATAGTTTGGGCACTGAAAGTTCTTAGAAACTAGCTCTACGGTAAAGCCAAAGTTGAAATCTTTACGGACCACCAACCCATGACACATTCCCTTAGTAGCTGGAATGGGAATGCCAGAATTAGAAGATGGAAATCACTCCTCAAGGAATACGACTATACAATTTTGTACAAACCCGGAAAAGAGAACGTTGTAGCTGATGCGCTATCCCGAATTGCAATCCCCTAGCAAATAAATTCCGTAGTATCGACCCAGCACAGCGCTGAGAGTTCATCCGACGACTTAATACTCAGCATCGAAGGACCTATTAATGCCTTCAGAAATCAAATTCACATTAACAAAGCTGACGTTACAGATTATACTTTTGACATACCATATCACGACCACAATATACCAGCAAAGACTTACTCGACATACTGAAGAAACATCTGAACCCCTCTGTTATCAATGGAATCATAACAAGGGAGGACATAATGGGCCAAATTCAAGGTCTGTACCCAAAGAACTTCAGGAATTATAAAGTCAGATGCACTCACATGAAGGTTGAGGACCTAACTAACGAAGCAGACCAAGACGAAGAATTTCTCAGAGATCATAGCAGGGCACATCGTAATTTTCAAGAAAATAAAAACCAGCTGTCAGAGAAATTCTATTTCCCAAAAATGAAACAAAAGATATCCAGACTGACAAAACAATGTAGAGTCTGCAGGGAAGAAAAATACGACAGACATCCCCCAAATCCACAGCTAAAAGAAACCCCAATTCCAGAATTTCCCGGACACATAATTCATATACAGCCATGCTCCTATTTTCGCTTTCGCAAAAACTTTGCGATTTGATCATCAAATCGTAAAAGTAAGTGCTCCGACACTCGGAAATCGCAAAGTTTTGGCGTTTTTAAACCGGCGACATCTGAGTCCGTGAAATGAAAAGTAAATGCAAAATATAGGTTGATGCACAAACAGACAGCCCACGGAACTATTTTTATTTAGTTCCTTAACCTTTTTAGATTTGTCTTACGGACTCTCCCACTCCATTCGCACTAATGCAATATTTTAAACAATTATTTAATAGAGATACACAAAATTGAGCGAGATGGAAATCTGCTCACAACAATAACAATTTGCGATTTGGCCATGGTATATATCGATATATAACTATCGATAGCATGAGTAGTGGCGCTCATCAGCTGTTTTTGTTATGTGAAATGAAGCAAAACAAGTTAGGAATGGAACATTATCGATAACGAAAACTTGCGAATTTCGGAGCGCTCTAAACTGAAATCGTGCGAATTTGCTGAAATCACAATTCGTAAAAATAAGTGAAAGCCGGAGCATGGCTGATAGACATTTATTCAAACGAAAAAAACTTGGTGTTGACAGCCATAGCCAAGATCTCAAAACTGGCTCAGGGAAGAACAATTAAGTCTAAGGCAATAGAAGACATAAGAATACCTCTGAGAGACATTATTTTCTACTTTGGCGTGCGTAGTGTACGTAGTGATGGACAACGAGAAATCACTTAACTCAGCATCCATCCGATTCATGTTGAACGATCAACTTGGGATTGAGATTTTTAATGCACCACCCTACAAAAGCTCTGTAAATGGACAGATAGAGAGATATCACTCTACGCTGTCTAAAATAATGAGATGCCTCAAAAGAGAAGAAACTTATAGAGATTTTCATGAGCTCTTAGATTGGGCTATCTAAGAACACAACTATTCTATTCCTTCGGTTACTAAAAAACGACCACTTGAGGTATTCTTCGGCAGGAACGTAACGACTAAACCTGAACAATACGAAAAAGCCAGACAGGACAACATTGACCGACTGAAACAAAAACAAGTTAACGACCTTCAATATCACAATAAAAACCGGAAGACTATACTCGACTATAAACCAGGGGATGAAATATTTGTCAAAGTTAATACCAGACTAGGTTCAAAATTATCAGCCAGATTCAGAAAGGAAATAGTAAAGGAAAACCGAGATACAACAATATTAGCTAGTTCAGGGAAAGTCGTTCATAAAAGTAATATTAAGAGCAAATAATGAATTACAGGATATTGCTCGCCGCAGACGTAATACACGAATCCATTGACGTTACCAATTATACCGACGCTCAGACCGCTACCATCAACAAAGGAATTGGCAAGGTATGCGTATCCACTACTCGCATAATCCATGTCATAGACCTGGAACTAATCCAAAATACACTTGACAAGTTGCAGTACCACACGGAACAAGACCTAAAAACCGACAGTCTATACCATACCTTACAGCACGAAATATCCCAAACCTTTGTTACCTTCCGCACCATAATTTCATCTAAAAAACGACATGCTAGAGCTATTAATCTTATAGGCACAGCTTGGAAATATGTGGCCGGTAGTCCAGACCATGATGATTTGGTAATGCAAACCGAAAACATGAACAAGCTTAAGTCGAATGACAATAAGCAATTTATCATTAACAGACAACTAGAAGACCGCATTAATAAATTAACCAGAGTCTCGAACGATCTAGGGAGTTCAATCCGAAAAGATTCGTCTCTAAGCAATGAGATAGCTATAAGTTTATAAAACCAAATAAGACTCATAGAAGAAGAGGTTATCAATAAAAAGTACGCCATACAATGGGCAAAAATTAAAGTAGTAAATACCTTTTTGTTGGGAGAAATCGAAATAAATACAATTAATGACCAATTCAAAAATAGTAATATGCCACCTCTATCTATTGAAGAAATGTTGGAATTTTCTGATGTCTCCATTTTACATAATGAAACCACTTTGCTTTACGTAATAAAAATTCCTAACTTAGAACAAATAGATTATCAAAACCTTCTGAACCTACAGTAAAAAATAATATCATAATAATTTTGCCAGGAAAAGAAATATTTCAAAATCAAGGAAAAGTGTTTGGAATAAAGAATGATTGTAAGACCTATAATAATGTCAAAATATGTAACAAAGATAGAATTATCGATTTAAGTAATACTACTTGCCTTTCTAAGTTACTTAGAGGAGAGAAATCGCTGTGTGAACTTAGCAACGCGGATCACGTCCCAGAAAATGAGCAAATTAGTAACGGCATCATCTTCCTGAACGACTTCAATGGCACCGTAAAATGGCGAGACAGTGTACAAATGCTTAAGGGCTCCTACCTTGTCAACTTTTGGAACGAGACAATAGCTATCAACAACAAGGAATTCAACAACGTAGAACTGACGATAATGAAACCTGGATCACCTACCATACAGATTGCACCGACGGAGATTGAACGTCTCAAAATCCTATCCTTGGAATCACTGGACGAATTGCACATAAACAATACGGAACAACTTCAAAAGCTACAAATACATTCATCGATCAACAGGGTAACCCTGATAGTACTGTTCATCATGGCAGTAATATTAACTTCAGGACTACACTGTTATAATGGTAGAAGGAAGGAAGTAATTCTACAAATAGCATCAACTATTCCCAGCGAAAATCGAGATGCCAAAACTGCAACAGAACATCATAGCACCCCAATCGAAACTCCAAAGAAGCCAGAACGCACCACGCCTTTTTCTTCCTACCAAAATTCAACGATATTCTATTCTTCTAGTGATCGCTTGAGGACAAGCGTCAATCAGAGGGGGAAGAGTTATTGTCACAGATGTCAACCCCGGACAT
>JAWNNO010005182.1:0-18214 GCA_035044985.1 Lordiphosa fenestrarum | reverse complement strand
CGGAACGGAGTTCCGGGTGAGTCTCTCTTACATCTCTCTCTCCCACATATGTGTGACCAACCTCAGCCAACGTCCTAGACTTAACCATGACCTTAGGGAACAGTACTCAGGCGTCAGAATGGAGAGTTCTTGATAAACCCTCCTTCTCCGACCACAAGTACATCCAGTTCAAGATCCAATTCGACTATTGTCAAGCTAGAAACGTCTATAGGAAACCCCGGAATACCGACTAAGTGAATTACCTTAGGACAGTGGAATCAAAACTGCTGACGTCAACGCCCATCTGTTCGGTGGGAAGTCCGTGAAGACGCTCACTTTCAATCTCAGCGAAGCATACAAAACCTCGTGTAAGCTCACAGTTACAAAAAGGAGAACCAGACCCCCCTGGTGGACCCCAGAACTGAAAGAGCAGACGAAGGACGTCCAGGAATGCTTAAAACTAGCCAAACAAGCAGATGAAGTGATCAACTGGGAGTATAAGATAAGACTTCGCTTATTCAAAAAAGAAGTAAGGAAGGCAAAGCAACATTCGTGGAGAACATTCTGCTCCAGCATAGAGAAGGTCTCGGAAGCAGCCAGACTCAGGAAGCTGCTTTCAATGCAGCAACCTATGCAGAGTCAGCTAAAAACAGACGAAAGTCACTGGACAGAAAGCAGCAAGGAAGCTTCATGCGCTCTCCTCGATGCGCACTTCCCGGGCTGCACTATAGTCACCGAGTTATGATCAAAAGACAAATTTTCTTGGTACAGAGTTTGTTATAGTCGGGCTTGACCGACTTTCTTCTTGTTTAAAATAAAATACATTTTATTAATAATATCTATGTTTTTATTATAGATGAGCAAAAGCTGCACCAAAACAAAGAAAGCGAAAAGTTTGGGAAATTAACAAAATCCAAAAAAGTCGTTTTACATGATGCGTTTTCGTTCTACGAATGTGCACAATATAACATAAGCGGTGTACAAATTCAGTACATTTCTTCAGAGGAAATTGAAGGATTTTCACTTCAACAACTAAAAGAATGGAAGGAGGCTCTAAATATCCCTGGTATCCATAAAATACACAGCTTTTCTTGTGACGGACATTAAATTAAGACAGCATTTTCTTTAAAAACAAGAAAGAAAGTCGGTCAAGCCCGACTATAACATACTCTGTACCAAGAAAATTTGTCTTTTGATCATAACTCGAAAATATCAATTTAAGAAACAAATAGGAAAAAGTATAAGCTTATTTAAATATTTTTATACTCTGTACCGAAGGTACATAGAGTATTATAAGTTTGTGCAAAAGTATGTAACATCCAGAAGGAAGCATCTCCGACCCCATAAAGTATATATATTCTTGATCAGCATCAACAGCCGAGTCGATATAGCCATGTCCGTCTGTCCGTCCGTCCGTCTGTCAGTCTGTCCGTATGAACGCACAGATCTCAGAGATGGTAAGAGATAGAGTTTTGACATGTATGGAACATATGCTTCTTATGTCTGCAGGCAGATCAAGATTATTTTCAATTTTGGCCACGCCCCCTCCCGCCCCCGCAATATAGAAAAAACGTCATATCTCCCACAGTTTTGAAGATAGATGGCTTGTTCCTTCTGGACATATTTAGTTATTAGGATAACTTATCGACCCGCTAAAGGAATGAAGAAGATCGGATGAACGGTTTTCGAGTTATGATCAAAAGACAAATTCTCTTGGTAAAGAATATGTTATAGTCGGGCTTGACCGACTTTCTTTCTTGTTTTTAATGTGATGGTTTCAATATGTTTACGGAGCTGATCAAATGAAGATCAAAAAAGAGTTGCATACAATAACTTTCCGCATATATTTTAACTTTGTGGGTTGAATTTAAAAATATTTAAAGTCACGTATTCCGTACTTTTTATTTAATGTAGCTCATAAAATTCGTTTGGAGCTTATCGCTGGAAACTTAACTTTTATACGGTCTTGACCACCAATTTTCTACCCATGGTGCTGAATTTGTCGAAACAACAGTCGTTGTTCAATTTTCAATATCGTCATTGTTCTCGTTACCGTTACTGTTACCGATATCGTTATAATTTTCTTTATCGTTATCGTTATCGCAATTTCTTATACTATCCTTACAAACTTAGTTTCATGTCAATCGGATGATCGGTTATTGCATTCGGAGTTTCCGGAAGTTTTCCGACCCTAGGGACAAATTTCCAAAAAACGGAAGATCACATTACAAATTAATTTTTTTACGGTCCTTACTAACTGAGTTTCAAGTCAATCGGTTGAAAAACAGTTTTTCGGATGCATCATTTTCCTAGAGTTTTCCGAGCCTACAGTCGAATTTTCCGACATCGCAAACTGGTATCTCAATTTATCTTACTAACCATCCTTACAAAATGGGTTTCAAGTCAACCGGATGAAACATCACTTACTATTCTTTCAAACCGAATTTCAATTCAATCGGGTCAATTATAGTTACTAAGCTTGCAGACTTTTCCGTGAATTTTTCTACTCTACGGTCAAATTTTCCAACACCGGAAAATGACATGTCAATTTATTTCACTTACTTTCCTTACAAACCGAATTTTAAGTCAATCGGCTGAAAAATAGATTTTTGCATATCAAATTTTTCCGGGAATTTTTCTTGTGGGCGGATTTTTCGAAATAGGGAAAAAACGTGTCCAATTATTTTGCATACTTTGCTTCCAAGACGAGTTTCAAGTCAATCGGATGTCAAATTAACTTTTTCCGACGCTTTTGCGGGAATTTTCCGGCCCTATGGTCAAATTTTCCAACATCGGAAAATGACATCTCAATTTACTTCACTTACTATCCTTACTAACCGAATTTTAAGTCAATCGGGCGAAAGATTCATTTTTGCATATCGAATTTTCCGGCAATTTTCCTTGTGGGTGGATTTTTAAAAATCGGGAAAACATGTATCCAATTATTTCGCATACTTTGCTGACAAAACGAGTTTCAAGTCAATCGGATGGTAAACAAAATTTCCCCCTTACAAACTTTTCCGACGCTTTTGCGGGAATTTTCCGGCCCTACTGTCAAATTTTCCAACATCGGAAAATGACATCTTAATTTATATCACTTACTTTCCTTACAAACCGAATTTCAAGCCAATCGGATGAATTATAGTTATTTAGCATGCAGAATTTTCCGAATTTAACTTACTATCCTTACAAACCGAATTTCAAGTCAATCGGGTGAAAATTAGGTTTTTGCACATCGAATTTTCCAGCAATTTTCCTTGTGGGTGGATTTTCCAAAATCGGGAAAACACGTGTCCAATTATTTCGCATACTTTGCTTACAAGCCGAGTTTCAAGTCATTCGGATCAAAAATAAAATTTTCCCCATACAAACTTTTCCGACGCTTTTCCGGGTGGAATTTTTCAAAACCCCGCCTTAGTACGCACTTTCACCACATAAGGAAACTTCTGTCAAAATTTTAGCCTTCTTTCTCTTATGGTTTGGGCTGCACGACGGTCACCAGTCAGTCAGTCAGGTTGAACAACTTTATATATATAGATTACTATATTATATATTATATCTTAAGAACAAAAATATATATAAAAATTTGACTAAGTGAACCATTATGGAAAAATATGTCACGTGCGCAATGTCATGTAGCGAATCCTATTTTATTTTGTAAAAAACCAAATAAAGAAAAATTTTCATTGAAACTAACTCTTATATACAGTAAAATTGTGTACTAACATTTTAAAATTAGTCGCACGAAAAAATTTCGATGTTTCGCTGAGTTCTGAATTTATATTGATGCCCAAAAACATCACTTCCGTTTTTGGTCACTTGCGAATCACTTTTTGAATAGCTTTATCTTGGAACCAGCACTAGGTCTGGTATCTACTTTAACTCCAAATAAAGTGCTTCGAAAGAGCTATAAATAAAAGTAGCAGACGAAAAAAAACAATATTTTATTGTCACTTTTATTCCGCTTTAAATGCGTACGACGGTCATGTGCCTCATCATAGATATACCCATATATATATGGTTAAGTTAGTAATTATTATTTTAATTTTGTTTTATTATTTAAATTCCTATTTATTGAAATTATTGAATCATTGTAGTGACTAGCACAATCAATATAGGTTTATATGTACTTGTAGTGCTGGGATAAATCAATAAATTAAAATTAAATTAAATAAAGCCAGATATTAAACAGTTATATGGGTAATTATTTCTCAAGTGAGCAACATTTTTTTTTATAGTCTCCGAAAATTTTCATTTTTTTATTGGGCAATAAACGCAACTTTTAAAGATTTTTAATAGTTTTTTTAGAAGTTACCAATGTTTCAATCAATCGCTTGGCATAGGAAGACCATGAAGACATGTCCATCCCATCTTGAAATCTTTCGAGCTCACTTGAACTATTGAAAGGTTATTTCCAGAATTTTTTCAATGAAATCAAAACGGCCGATTTCATGATAATCACTGTTTTATTTGCTGAGCGTCAAAGCATTATTAATATAAAATTTTCATTTAATTCTTCAATAGTTAATATCTTAGGAAGTAATGGCCGTCCCATAATGAAACTTATACTGCGTATTAAGCATATCATGAGTAATGACTCCCAATTTTTGTAACAAATTAAAAATGGCCTTTTTTCCACAAGTCGCAATTGAATTTTTTTTAAGTTTTGGCGGTTTCTTCATCCACTTCAATTATCGTCAATATTTATTATATGAAGCAAAGGGAAAACTATATTTTTGGAACATTTTTATTTATTTTTTGACACATCAAATACTTAGCTATATGGAAATTAATAAAAAAAAAAAACAATCGCTATATCTTTGTTACTGGTAAAGGTAAAATTCTAAAAAACTATTAAAAAACTTTAAAAGTTGCGTTTAATTGCCCAATAAAAAAATTAACATTTTCGGAGACTATAAAAAAAATGTTGCTCACTTGAGAAATAATTACCCATATGTATATTAAAGCACGAATAATTTTTTCAGAGTTTTTTTCAAGTCGTTTGTTTAACGGGTTGTCAAAAGGAAAACAATTTGGAACTGAAATTATCGAATGCAAATAGTTCAAATACCAGAACATCCAACGCAAAATCGTTCGATTTTAATTTCTTTTGAAATTGAATACATTATGTGACACCCGGAACAAGCCTGATAGAGATAATGAAGAAGTAAGAAAGAAATAAGAACATGGTAGGTTTACAAATACAAAGAGGAATAAAATAATCAACGTAGTTATGTAAAAAAAAATATATATATATAAAGTGAAGAAAAGTTAAACAAGGCATAAAACTATAATTAAAGACAAAATCAAAGAGTAACCAAAATTAGAAATTTACAAATTAAAAATATAATAAAGTAAAAATAAATGAATAACCGAAAAATCTCTGGCCCGGTGGGGAAAGATTTATAAGTCAGTCCGGCAAGCTATGCCCCTGTTCACAGCTGGGAGTGGTCTCAGATTTTCAGAGATAAGTGTAAATAACGTTTTTAAGGAGAAGAGAGAGAGATCTGTTGAGAGGACGTGATAAAGATCGTTGTAGTCTTGACATAAAACCCGAAATCTATTATGCTGGACATAATCCGTTGTCCATCTAGACAAGATTATAGGAAAACAAGAGAGAAAGTCTGTCAAGCCCGAATATAACATACTATGTACCAACGAAATTGTACGCTCAGCATAAATTTTGATGTAGCTGAAAGCAGCGCTGCTACAGCGCTGCAGCAGCGAACAGTCTTTTGATCATAACTCGACAACGGTTCATCCGATCTTCACCATTCCTTTGGAGGATCGATACGTTATATTGATTACTAAATATGTCCAGAAGGAACGATCCATCTATCTTTAAAACTTTGGGAGCTATTTCTAAATTGCGAGGGCGGGAGGGGGCGTGGCCAAATTAAAATAAACTTGATCTGCCTGCAGACATAAGAAGCTATGTCCCATATATGTCAAACCTCTATCTCTTACCATCTCTGAGATCTGTGCGTTCATACGGACAGACAGACGGACAGACGGACATGGTTATATCGACTCGGCTGTTGTTGCTGATCAAGAATATATATACTTTATGGGGTCGGAGATGCTTCCTTCTGGATGTTACATACTTTTGTACAAACTTATAGTACTCTATGTACCTAGTTGGCCTAGAAGGAACAGAGAAGTTAAGGCGACATGAGAATTTAAAAGAGTCTACAGGTTGCGCCATATAAAGTGTTGGTATGGCAACACTGAATAAATATAAAAACAAACAACCGATTGCTATATGTTGATCTTGTTCCTTTAATTTGGTCCTGTACAATTTATTTCGACTACTTTTTGAACACAACTTCAATCAAGCGGCCGCCTTTATTGGCCACTACAAAATGTGCCCTTTTTGCGGCATTTTCCATCACTTTTTCGAGCGTCTCAGTCGATAAAGTGGCGATTTCGGCACGAATGTTGGCCTTAAGCTCTTCAATGGTCTGTGGATCGCTGGCGTAAACCTTGCTTTTTAAATAGCCCCACAAAAAGAAGTCTGAGGCGGTCAAATCTGGAGATCTGGGTGGCCAGTCAATATCGCCTCTTTTTGATACCGGCCCAAACAGTCACTTTTTGGTCGTGTAAAAGTATTTCATGGATGCGGTGTGGATTTTCCGTGCCCCATATGCGACAATTTTGCTTATTAACACCACCAGAAAGCGTGAAATGGGCCTCATCGGTCATCAAAATTTGTTAGCACAATTGAACGATTATTTTCGATGAACAGCGTCACTAATTCGGCACGTTGTTTTGGTGTGAAGCGTTCCATGGTCAAAATTGTACTAGATTGATGTTTCCAAAACATGTCTAACAAAAGCAATCGGTTGGTAAATGTCAAAGTTATTCAGTGTTGCCATACCGACACTTTATATGGCGCACCCTGTACATCACCGATAATTAACTTATGAAGAAAAGAAACACCTAAGACTGTTTTACGGTTAGCTAGCGAAGGAAGGTCAATAAGCAAGAGTCTTCTGGAGTACGATGACAAACAAAGGTTAGGGTCCCAGTTAAAGCCATGAAGGGCAAAAAGCTAAAATTGTTTCTGAACTGATTCAATACGATCAACATGCTTTTTATAATGCGGATACCATACGGATGAACAGTATTCGAGCACGGGACGGACTAAAGCAGTATAAAGGAGTTTAGTGGGGTAGGGATCATTAAACTCCTCCGACCAACATATAATGAATCCAAGAACACCATTCGCTTCATTAACAATAGAGGAGATATGGTGATTAAAACTCAATGTGGGGCCAAAAAGAATTCCAAGATCAGCAACAGACGAAATCGTTGCAAAGGTTCATTACCAATCGTATGGGAACCCAGAAATGGTTTGCATCGATGGAAAGTCATAAACATGCACTTGGAGCAATTAAGATGCAAGCGACTTACCAAGCACAAAGACTGCAAAGAGTTAAGAATTTCTTGCAATCCAATAAAATGAGTCGAGTTGTTGAAAGATAAAATGAGTTAAACGTCATCGGCATACATGAGTATCCGAGAATATGATAATATTGTAGGGAGATCATTAATAAAAAGAGTGAAGAACAGAGGACCTAGGTGGCTACCTTGAGGTACACCAGAGGTTACAGTCACAGGTTTTGAAGTATTAAAATGAAGCAGAACTTTTTGAGTTCTATCTTTTAGATAGGGCGAGGCCAAAGCAGAAAAGAGGAGGGAAATCCTAATCGATCGAGCTTAAAGAGGAGAAGATCATGGTTGACAGAGTCAAAGGCTTTGCTAAAGTCGCTGTAAATGACATCAGTTTGCCTTTCACAGAGAATCCATCATTAACTAACGAAGTAAATTCGAGCAAATTGGTCGTTGTTGACCGACGCTTTATGAAACCATGCTGGAAAGGTGACAAAATAGATCTACAGTAATAATAGATAGGTAAGTCTTGTAAGAAATATAGGTAAATGTAAGTGGTTCAGGTCTAGATGTCGATAGTTAAATCTAAATATTTGTCACTTTTCTGATTTGGGATCTTGTGTATGTGTTAACATCCGTATATGTTGTGGCTTCAAAATCCCTTTCTGGACATGCGTGACATACCCAGTTATACTACTGTGGGTAAAAAGTAAGGTGAATTTGTTTGTAGAATGAAAAATCTTTATTTATTCTTCTAAATCAATTTCATCCCCTTTAAAGTAATCCCCTCCCGATAAAATACACTTATGCCAACGTTTTTTCCAATCCTTGAAACATGCCAAATAGTCCCTTTCCGGTATAGCCATCAGCGCTTTCTTCGATTTTGCTTTTATCTCCTCAATCGACTCGAAACGCGTTCCCCGAAGTGGTCTCTTGAGTTTTGGGAATAGCCAGAAGTCACACGGAGCCAAACTGGCGAATACGGTGGTTGCGGAACGATATGCGTCGAATTTTTGATGACTTTTTTGCAAAAAATTGAGAACTTTCGGTACCAAACGAGATTTGACTTTTCGTAGGCCCAAATGGTCTTTCAAAATAATTTTCACAGATCCTTCTGATATTCCGATCATATCATAACGATTTTTGCGCACTAATTCCTCCACTTCATTGACGTGTTGGTCATCTGTTGACGTCGATGGTCGTCCGGAGCGCTCCAAGTCATCCACAAGTTCTCGACCCTCTTTGAAGTCTTTGTACCACTTATAAACATTTTTTTGTGACATGGTAGAATCACCAAAGGCCTTCCGCAACATCCTCAACGTTTCCGCAGCCGAAATTTCATTCCGCAAACAAAATTTGATGGCAGTTCTCTGCTCAGACATTGAAAATTGAAAAATGCACTCTTGGTCGTTTGGAAAACACAAGCGTAAATATATTTCTGATAATGACATTCACATGAAATTTAGCACAGATGTCATCAACAGTCCTGCCAACTCAAGAAAAAAAAACCTGCCCGAATTGTTAGGCCCGCGAAGTTTAAATTGACCCTTACACCTTACTTTTTGCTCACAGTAGTACACGTGTACGATGTGAAAAACTGATAATGTAAGCTCAATTATTTCGCTCTGTAATGCGAGGGAATGAGATTTTTAATGAAAAATAACGGCACCTTATCGAGTCTTATGCTTTACTTTTTTTTTGCAAGCATGGGAATTGTCTTAGACGAAACCAAACACAAAACGGAAGGAAAACAAGAAAGAAAGTCGGTCAAGCCCGACTATAACATACTCTGTACCAAGAAATTTTGTCTTTTGATCATAACTCGAAAACCGTTCATCCGATCTTCTTCATTCCTTTGGCGGATCGATAAGTTATTCTAATAACTAAATATGTCCAGAAGGAACAAGCCATCTATCTTCAAAACTGTGGGAGATATGACGTTTTTTCTAAATTGCGGGGGCGGGAGGGGGCGTGGCCAAAATTGAAAATAAACTTGATCTGCCTGCAGACATAAGAAGCATATGGACACGTCAACGTCAAACCTCTATCTCTTACCATCTCTGAGATCTGTGCGTTCATACGGACAGACAGACGGACAGACGGACATGGCTATATCGACTCGGCTGTTGATGCTGATCAAGAATATATATACTTTATGGGGTCGGAGATGCTTCCTTCTGGATGTTACATACTTTTGCACAATTTTATAATACTCTATGTACCTACGGTACAGACAAGAAGAAGAAAGAATAACAAGAAAGAAAGTCGGTCAAGCCCGACTATAACATACTCTGTACCAAGAAAATTTGTCTTTTGATCATAACTCGAAAACCGTTCATCCTATCTTCTTAATTTTTTTGGCGGATCGATAAGTTATCCTAACAACTAAATATGTCCAGAAGGAACAAGCCATCTATCTTCAAAACTGTGGGAGATATGACGTTTTTTCTATATTGCGGGGGCGGGAGGGGGCGTGGCCAAAATTGAAAATAATCTTGATCTGCCTGCAGACATAAGAAGCATATGTTCCATACATGTCAAAACTCTATCTCTTACCATCTCTGAGATCTGTGCGTTCATACGGACAGACTGACAGACGGACGGACGGACAGACGGACATGGCTATATCGACTCGGCTGTTGATGCTGATCAAGAATATATATACTTTATGGGGTCGGAGATGCTTACTTCTGGATGTTACATACTTTTGCACAAACTTATAATACTCTATGTACCTTCGGTACAGAGTATAAAAATTATTAGCAAAGCTCTAGCAGCAGATCATAAGATTATCAGGTGACTTATTTCGCACACCTTAGGCCTTCTGGGGACGGACATAGCTATGTCGACTCGGCTGTTTATGCTGATCAAGAATATATATTTTTTATTGGGTCGGAGATGCTTTCATCTGGCTGTAGCGTACTTTTGCACAAACTTAATATACTCTGTGTATCTCTGGTACAGAGTAAAAAAACGCGCCTTCAACTATATTTCAGATTGGTGTTGTGTAAAATAGTTTAGAGCAGTTTTATTTTATGTCAAGCGCAATTTTCACAGTCGTAATCGGATAAAAAATACGGCCAATATCAAACTTGTAGAAAATGTGTATTGAATTTATTTAAATCAACAACACAATTCAAAAAGGATATGCGATTACATATTAAATTTTATCTGGTCAAAAACGCTAGTTTAAAATTAATTTAAGAAGAGACCATTGTCAACTGCCAATTTATTTTTTTGCTCGTAAATTGTTCATGATTCAACTCGCGGCCCATCGGATTTTTTTTTTAAATTTTTGGAGAGTATGGAGTTATACTGAACATTTACCCTTAGAGGTACACACAAAAAAAATACCCGTCGAGATTGCAGGGGCTTTAATCCCTGAAAAGCACTCACCCTTTCCCTCAAGGCTTTATACCCCAATAGCTTGAGTTTTCGTTCCTCTCGCATACGTGTAAGTCGCATCAATAGGGAATAATGTTGTTCTACCCGATGTAAACAAGTTTTACAAATAGTTTTTGGCAATGGATCAGTCGGAGAAATCTACATAAATTTTACAGTTGAATGAGTATACATTTCGGGTTACACGTATAAGCTTGATTAATACGTACAGTTATTGGTAAGTAGCCGTTGATTTTTTCAACCAGGCATAATCGCTGGCCATGATCTCCATAAATATGTATTACTGTCCTATGCATTTCAGAACAGAGACGGCAAAGAAAACCAGATATGCATGCCTTTTCAATACTTCCCATGACTACAAATGATCTTAACTTGTTTGAAGCTATTCAAGTTAGTTACGAACGAAAGCCTTCGCCGCTATGAGGTTTCACCACCAATTCTCACATACGTATATATGATTACAAGAATTTTGTAAACTATATTTAATCAAATTGCTCGAAGTAATTGAAATCTCACATACACATATGTTTGCCTTTGCAGGGTTGAATTTTCGATAAGTCGAACGGCTGACAACCTGTTTTAGCGAAATGTGCTCAAAATAGCGTCGATCTTTTAGCATCCAATTGGAACGGTGCAACCTGAAACAAAAATATTTTTATTTTTTAATTTTCTTATTAACTGTTCAACTTTTTGACCCCAATTAAATTGCAAAATGTTAAGAAAACCATAAACTATTGTTTTAATTTAAGTTCGACGCTTCTTTGACGCACTTGAAATTGATTACGACCTCGAAGTGGCATCGAATTGGAGCGATGGAAATTGGAACACTGGTGAATTTTTTGTTATTCAATTTAGTCTGTATTAAAGCTGGGTACAGAGACGATTTGATTTTCTCACAGCGAGAATTGTTTCATAATTCTCAGAGCGGCCTGTAAGAATGTTGGGTGACCAGAAAACAGCAAAATGTCACTGAATCTGAAACGGTCACACTGCACTGGTCAGCTGTTGTTTGTTTACAAAAAAAAGGGCGCTTAAGAAAAGTTAATCTTTTTTCTGAAAATGTAAACTGGAAGACTCTTTGACGAATGCAGAGGCTTTGGGGAATGTCATTATTTGTTTTTATGGGGTCATTTGCGTGGCGCTGGAGGAGGAGGAGCATTTATGCAGAGTGTAAATTGCATCGAAATGCTTTTTGTTAGTCAAATCCCATAATATGGGTGGCGATTTGACCCCTTCGATTCGCGCCACTGGACAAAAACCTCCGTAAAGTTATCCAAATGACTTTTTAATTGTTGTATTGTCATTTTAGCTTCCGTTTTTTTCTCGTAGGTACCTTTGACAATTATTAAACATGTTTCATAATTTCTATTACACACTGCGGGAATTTATCAGGTGTGTGGCCAAAAAACGAGTTGGCAGGCCATGCTCATTCTCAGAGCGCATTTGTGGTGTCCCGCACCCGAGAATGTGCTCTGAGAATTTTCTGTAGCACATTCTCTGAACTATGTAATTAGATGGGCACGGAGGAAATTATCAGCGTCTCCGTACCTACCTTAAGCAAAAAAAGGAAATAACTTTTAACGCTAAATTGTTAAGAAATATGAAACTGTTGTTTAAATTAAATTGCATTTTTTATTATTCAATTGAATCTGTATTAAGCAAAAAAAGTAATTAACTTTAAACGCCACATTGTTAAAAAATAGAAAATTGTTGTTTTAATTAAATTGTTGGTGATTTTATGCTTTTTATACCCTTGCAAAGGGTATTATAATTTTGCCCAGAAGTTTGCAACGCATAGAAATATTCATTTCCGACCCCATAAACTATATATATTCTTGATCAGGTTGACAAGCTGAGTCTGAAATGTCTCCAAACTTTGTAATCGTATGCTTTCTATGTTTTTCTTTATAATTCTACCAAGTTTTATTAAAATCGGACAACTAAATGGTATAGCTGCCATTCAAAAGATAGGTCTGAAAAACAGTGTTAGTTAGAAAAACTTTTTGTTTTTAATGGTACCATCCTGCAATTTTGTATTTGTTTGTTTCACATGCTTTAACATCATTTTACAAGTTTTTGGCCAGAACGGATGACTATTTATATCATATAGCTCCCATACGAACGATCGGTCGGTAAATAGGAAAAAGAGTAGTTTTTGAAAATATTTAAGCGAGCAAAATTAGGCTCCTCACGTTTTTGATCATATCTCCATTTTAGGGAGATTTGCCGTAATAAGCTATATACTATTTGGTGGGACACATATTCACACGTGTCTTAACGAAAAAAGCGTCGCTTAAACAGTTTTTGCGAAAAACGCCTGACAGTGTACCATCCTCTTGTTATTCTCTATACAAAATGAACAAAAAATTACTTCTGTGAGTCATGACCTATATTTCCAGTGCTTAAAAAAATATCATGCAAACCGTGTCTGCAGTTTTTAAGGAAAAATCTTAACAGTTGACCAACATCTGGCGCTTCTCATATAAAATTACCAAGAAATACATATTCCTTTTTAAATCAATCCCTATAAATTCACTTTAAGGAGATGTACCATAATACGCTATGTACCATGTGAAAGGACGCATATACAGGAGTGGTATAAAAAATCATGCAAATCGCGAAATAGTTTTTGGGAAAATGCTTATCAGTGGGGGTGCCTGTCTTGAAATGTTATATTGATAAACTGATCAATAAGGCAAGTCCATCTAACAATTATCAATTTTTTATGTTAAATTACGGCTCTCTGAACAACTATAGACAAAGCTCGATAAGATGTTTGACTTACTATGCCTTTATAAAATATGTTGGTACACCTCTCTGTTATCCCGCAATTTTCAAGAGAAAAGTTATTGGAATTGGATTTACTCAAAATCTGTTGACACGATTGTTATGAAATATTTATACCCTTTTCTCGAGGAGTAAAAAGTAAAAATGTATTGGCCCATGTTGTGTACTTTTAACAATTTCCAGTTCGATCAGTAATATCATAGGCAGGCTGTTACCATAGCAACAAGTGACCAAGCGTAGTAAGAACAACAGCTATCACAGCTTCCTTTGGAGAGTGCAAGTCACTCTCGCGCCCAATCAATTGATAGATGAGAAGGGGGAAGACGCTTGCATCTCTGGAACGTTAATGGGCGCCCATAATTTGTTCTGAAATAGAATCAGTTCACTACTCCACACTGCATACAGTGCGCACAATACTCAACACTGTATACAAATGAGGATTGTGGAGGGGCGTGCGGGGAAAGAGTCAAAAGAAATAAAGGCGCGGAAAAAACGAAGGCCATTCTGGAATCCCGACAAGTGTTAGAGAGAGAGGGAGTGTGAGTAAGGATGGGCGCTCATGATTTTTACTGATTTGTGCACAAAATTATTTAGAAAAGCATATAAAAGGCGAGCAAAAAACCTGGCTGGTGCTGCCATAACAACAAGGGTCATAACCCTTCAGCTGTTATGTGATTGATGAGAGGATGGAAGTCTGTGTGTAAAAGAAGACAGTTGATGAACGATGATGATATCGCTAGTGTGAAATCGAAAATCCACTGCGCATACTGCTCAAAGTTACTTGTTATGCGGCGCGGGAGCAAATATAGGCAAGCAAAAAACCTAGGCTGGTGCCTTTGCACCGAGTGTGAGCATTATGTAACATTGCTCCTGTCTATGCTGAGAGCATATTGTTGAACGAGAGGGGGGTGGAAGTTTGTGGAAGAGAGAGAGGTAGAGGTTGTGGGCTAATGATATTATCTGGTGTGTGAGCGAGAATTCAGTGCGCTCACCACTCAACATTTTATTTAACGTAATGTGTAGAGATGCGCGGGGGAAAAAAGGCGAGTAAAAAACTCCCCAGGCTGGTGTTGCCATAGCAACAAGAGCGTATAACTTGAGCGCTCATCAGCGTCGTTTTTTATTATAGTTAAACTCGCTTATTAATTACATTTATTCTTTCGTCGATTCGGTTAACAAAAAAGATATCACTATTATTCAGGGATGCAAATCGGTTCTGAACCGAACCGGTTTTGAACCGAACCGAACCGCTTATTCCAGCCGGTGAACCGAACCACAAACCGAACCGGCTTCCTTTAAGAATTGCTGAACCGAACCCGAAACCACAAATAAAAACGGTTCGGTTCGGTTCAGCGCTCTGACGAGTTTGAAGACGGGAGTCGCTTTCCTCTAGCCAATGATACTTATTATTTAGGGGATTTGAATCGTTTCCCCAAGACAATTTTTCTACATATCGTTCGACTCTCTACATTCTTACCTATGCCGTAACTTTTAAGGATGACCTAACGAAAATTTAAGAACAAGTAATTCTGAAAGTCTAATTGCCCTCCGATCTCTTAATATACGTACCATCAATGAACATTCTTTCCTCTAGTGGACAATATATGGAATTTTCTGTAATACATTCACCTTAATTCAATGCTAACTAGGAGAGTTTTTATACTTTTCTACTCTAATCTTTTCTGGCCGACATACTCTGTTTTCAAAGATCATTCCTCTAGGATCTTATAGACGAATCCTTTGAATCTGGCACAATATATTTGCGACATTCTTCTAAGGGTTTTAAAGATATTCAAATGGATTATAGGAATTCAATTTGAAAGTGTGCAAAAGTCACAATGAACCACTGAACCGAACCGGAACCACGGTTCAGTCAGTTCCAAAAACCGTGTAATTAACCGAACCGGCGGTTCAGAAACTGTCTGAACCACTGAACCGAACCAGTAATTATATTAGATTGGTTTGCATTCCTGCTATTATTATCTGTTATTGAGGTTACTTATAACTTTTCACCACTGAGTAACTGGTATTCCAAAGTCGAGCACAGCCGACTTTAACTTACGCTCTCGTTTTTATAAAATAGGTGATCATCTTTCATGATATCGTGCATGTTGGTAAATCTCCTAAGTATCCCTC
Organism: Lordiphosa fenestrarum; assembly: GCA_035044985.1. Taxonomy (NCBI): domain Eukaryota; kingdom Metazoa; phylum Arthropoda; class Insecta; order Diptera; family Drosophilidae; genus Lordiphosa; species Lordiphosa fenestrarum. The sequence continues at coordinate 2,518 of JAWNNO010005182.1, read as the reverse complement.
AATATTGAAAAGAAAAGTAAGCAAAGGTTAAGTTTAACAAGGGCCAAATGAGTTGGGTGATTAATATTTTTTGAGGCTTGTTTATAATTGTACAGAAATTTTAAATTTAATATAATAAATTAATAATTGTTTTATGGATTTGTTTTATTGAGTTTTCCAGCGCTGGTTTCATCACTGGTTCCGACTGCTTAGCAGGAACCCTTCGTTTAAAACACTCCTAAATACCTGCTGTTTAGAATCTAAACATAAAAAGTGTATAATCCTATACACCTGCAAAGCATAAATTAACCATCAACTTAATTAAAACAATTTAATTTACATTTTGTTGAAAAGTTCAACTTTTTTGGCTTGATCGACAGTTTAAGCACACAAATTAAGGTAGCTAAAAAATGGCTTAGATATATTGACGGACAAAAATGTTACAGCCGCGTAAACTTGGTCAATATTTCACAAACCGAAAAATGCAACTGTTTTGGATTATTAGTGTACTTTGACTTATCATATATTCAAATGCAGTGAACATTTTTAAGTTCTTAAAATTTTCCTAAATAGGTCTATTATTTCTCTTCTCAGAAATATATAACACTTGAAAATCCAATATGTGGTTTGTGAACAATTGCTTTTTTACTTTCGTCGGCCGTGTTAGGCCAAACAACAAACAAAAGCATTCTACAAATATAAATATTCGGAATATAAAAAATGTATAAGCCTTTTGAGATTTTGGTTCATAACGGTTGTTCAATTCCTTCTAAAGAGGAATTCAACATTTTGATTTTTTGTCTTTCAGGTGAAGCTCTCGGAACTGTAAGAGTATTTCAAGTCACCGAGAGCAATTACGAAAAAGCATTAGCAAGTTTGAAAAATGTATATGACAATGACTGCCGTATATTAAAGGATTATATTTCAGCGTTAACAGATGAGCGCATGTCAGCTGAAGAGTCTACCAAACCAACATCTGAAGCAAGGCTAAGTCAATGTAAATGGAAATCGAGTGGAAAGCTCTTAGACAAACTTTGTCACATATGCAAAAGATGGCTGTTCCACGAGGTGTAAATATATAGTCTACATCACCGATTCGAATTCCTGCTTTTGCTGATGCATCTATGCATACGGTTTTAAAGTGTCATTGTTGCCCTCTTAATCTAAAGTAGCGCCTCTCAAGACTAAGACATTTTCAAGGCTTGAGTTATATGCCGCTCTCCTTTAAGCAAAACTCTGTCATCGAGTCAGCTCTGGGATTAAGGCTCCGATCGAACGCATTGTGTTCTGATCAGTCTCAGAAATAACACTCCATTGGGTTCGGTCACATCCCTCTTCGTTGTTTAATTTCGTTTCGAATAGAGTGGCTGAAATTCAAGAGTGGACAGAGAACGCAACTTGGCGCCATGTACCAACAAAGCAGAACCCAGCAGATAGCCGGGTGTGGTGCAGTGGTTAGTGTGTTTGCCTACAGTGCCAGAGGTCGTGGGTTGGATCCCGCCTCAGGACATCTAATGAATAAGTTTTTTTATTTAAAAACCTTATACGCCTGATTACCTTCACCAGTTTGTTGGCGCCAGCTGTAAAGTAACTAGTCATGAAAAAGCTTCTCAAAAACTCTGCTCTTCGGATTCGGCGTTAAACTGTGTCAAAGCACACAAGCAAAGAGATTGAGAGAAGCTCGACTTCGGGCCCTTTTGGGGCTGTGTATAGTCATTTGTTTTTTTTTTTTTTGATCATATTTACTAGAGCCAGAAGAAGGTTGGCCTAAAAACCCTCATTTTGAATTGTCGAAAGAGGTACTTGAGATGGAAACTCTAAAATCAGCTGTCTGACAGTTGCAAGGAAGAATCCAGAGTTATTGGAAATTATCAATGGATACCTCAAACTGCTGAAAGTGTTCGCTTATATGTTCCGCTTCATCAAAAAATGTAAAGATAAATCAAGTTGCACACTTTCAAATTGAATTCCCTATAATCCATTTGAATATCTTAAAACCCTTAGAAGAATGTGGCAAAGTATTGTGGATTCAAAGGATTCGGTCTGTGGGTCCGCGAAGGAAGTCATCTTTGAAACAGAGTATGTGGCCAGAAAAGATTAGAGTAGAAAAGTATAAAAACTCTCCTAGTTAGCATTGAATTAAGGTGAATGTATTAGAAATTCCATATATTGTCCACTAGAGGAAAGAATGTTCATTGATGGTACGTATAAGAGATGGGAGTGATGTGAGCTTTCAGATTACTTGTTCTTAAATTTTGGTTAGGTCATCCTTAAAAGTTACGGCATAGGTAAGAATGTAGAGAGTCAAACGATATGTAGAAAAAATTGTCTTGGGGAAACAAATTTTCAATCCCCTAAATAATAAGAATTCTCATTGGCTAGAGGAAAGCGACTCCCGTCTTCAAACTCGTAGAGCGCTGAACCGAACCGAACCGTTTTTATTTGTGGTTTGCCGGTTCGGTTCGCGATTCTTAAAGGAAGCCGGTTCGGGTTTGTCGTCTCGTTCAGCCGGCTGAATAACGGTCGGTTCGGTTCAAAA